>JAMXBD010000492.1:600000-908199 GCA_024138025.1 Combretum micranthum | reverse complement strand
TTGCTTTCTGAACCAAGTCAATCTAATTCCAAGAAAGAGAAAGAAAATTCACTGCTTTCTCAAACAAATTTTTTAACCAAGTTTGTGAGATTATTGTTTTCTCAGCTAAATAACCCCAATGGATTGAAAAAATTGTGTACCTTTAGTCTAGACTCGACAGATAGTCTAGTACTGATAAAATTCCCAAATCCACCTTTCAAGATGGTGACCAAAATTACCAAATCCATCCTTTCAAGATGATGACCAATAAGACCAAAAATCCATCCATTCAAATGGTGATCAAGACCAAAATTTAAAAAATCATTCTTTCAAGATGGGATCAAAATTCAAATCCATTCCTTTCAAGATGGTGACCAAAATTCCAAAATCCATCCTTTTCAAGATGGTGACCAAAATTCCCAAAATCCTTGTTCGTCAAGGTAACCAAAATTCCCAAATCCATCCTTTCAAGATGGTGACCAAATTCCAAATCCATCCTTTCAAGATGGTGCCAAAATGCCCAAATCCATCCTTTCAAGATGGTGACCAAAATTCCAAATCCATCCTTTCAAGATGGTGATCAAAATTCAGAAATCCATCCATTCAAGATGGTGATCAAGACCAAATTAGAAATCCATCCCTTTCAATGGAGATCAAAATTCCAAATCCATCCTTTCAAGATGGTGACCAAAATTTCCAAATCCATCCTTTCAAGATGGTGACCAAAATTACCAAATCCATCCATTCAAGATTGGTGATCAAGAACCAAATTCAGAAATCCATCCTTCAAGATGTGACCAAAATTCCCAAATCCATCCTTCCAAGATGGTGACCAAAAATTCCAAATCCATCCTTTCAAGATGGTGACCAAATCCCAAAATCCTTGTTCGTCAAGGTAACCAAAATTCCCAAATCCATCCTTTCAAGATGGTGACCAAAATTCCAAATCCATCCTTTCAAGATGGTGACCAAAATTCCAAATCCATCTTTTCAAGATGGTGATCAACACCAAATTAGAAATCCATCCATTCAAGAAGGTGACCAAAAACCCTTGTTCATCAGGTGACCCAAAATCCTTGTTTATCAAGGTGACCAAAAACCCTTGTTCATCAAGGCGACTAAAAATCCTTGTTTATCAAGGTGACCCAAAATCCTTGTTTATCAAGGTGACCTTCCAAAATCCTTGTTTATCAAGGTGACCATTTAAAGAATCTTTAGCTATCCAAGTTGGCTAATAGCCGTTCCTAAAACCCCTGCTTGTTAGGGTAATGTTTGGTAGTTAACCCTCAGGTTTAGGTCTTGGGCAAAAATGGTGTCTTTTTGTCTTTATAGTGGAGTTTTGTTCAAACTCCACCATAAAGAGGGCAGCTGTCAACACCCCATTTTGCCCCCTTTTTGAAAATAAAAAAATAATAAAAAAATCATAAAAATAATAAAAAAGGTAGAAAATACAATAAAAATTGAAAATTATAAAAATAAATAAATTAGCTAAATTTAAAAATAAAAAAATTACAAAATTCGAAAAGAATATAAAATTTGAAAATTAAGAAATCTAAAAAAAATAATAATAATAATAAACCCCATCTTTAGTAAATAAGTTTTTAGAAGTTTAAAAAATCGAAAAAAGAAAGAGGAAGATCAAAAGACACTTATTTACTTTAAATGTGCTTTAAAACCAACTTATGTTGGCAATTTTGTAACTCTCGATCCTTCGAATCAATTCGTAACCATCGGCCATTAACGGCCGAATTCAAGTTTTGTAACGGTCGAATTCAAGTTTTGTAACCAATGGCCATTAATGGCCGAATTCAAGTTTTGTAACGGACGGCTATTAACGGTCGAATTCAAGTTTTGTAACCAATGGCCATTAATGCCGAATTCAAGTTTTATAACCGACGTCATTAACGGCCGAATTCAAGTTTTGTAACGGCCATTAATGGTCGTGATCCGTTTCACTTCCCCTCCAGCTCTATATAAACCACAACCCCGATCCTCCTTAAGACACAAGATCCAGATCTGAAAAAATTTCGAACAAGAGAGAGCATAGCAAGGGAAAATAAAAAAAATTCAAAAAGAAAAAAAAAAGAGAGAGAACAAGAGCAAGAACCAAGCGAATTCAAACTTTCACCACCATCAAGCCGCTGCCGCTCTGACTGCCGTCTAAGCCACCTCCAAGCCACCACCGACAGCTCCCATAACCACTCGAGCTCCAACAGCCACACAAGCATTTGCCCAATTTGATTGACAAGGTTCCAAGCTTGTTCTTTGTTCTTTTTTTTTTTCTTTCTTTTCTCTTCTTTTTATTATTATTATTATTATTATTATTATTATTATTATTATTATTATTATTATTATAACATATATTAATATTGGATTAAAAAAATAAATGAAATGATCAATAAAAATGACAAAAGGGGTTTTCCAAAACCAAAATTGTTTTTTGAATAAAAAAATGAATTTGTTTTCAAAAATACTTTAATAAATGATGAATGAGATGAATGAAAATGAATGAATTGTTAGATATAATTTTTTTAGAATCATAGTAATCAATCAAGTTTTTCACCAAACTATCTTCATAAATTTGCTATGAAGATAATTATTAAAGCCTAATCAAAATTGTTTTCATAAATTTCTATGAAAATAATTAAAAGTTTCAATCAAATCATCTTCATAAATTTGCTATAAAGATAATTAATCAAGTTTTTCATCAAATTATTTTCATAAATTGTCTATGAAAATAATTAAAAGTTTCAATCAAATCATCTTCATAAATTTGCTATGAAGATAATTAGTCAAGTTTTTCATCAAATTATTTTCATAAATTGTCTATGAAAATAATTAAAAGTTTCAATCAAGTGATCTTCATAAATTTGCTATGAAGATAATAATTCAAGTTTTTCATCAAATTATTTTCATAAATTTACTATGAAGATAATAATCAAAAGTTTAATCAAGTTATTTTCATAAATTATCTATGAAAATAATTCAATTTTTTCATCAAATTATCTTCATAAATTTCCTATGAAGATAATCATTAAAGTTTAATCAAGTTATTTTCATAAATTGTCTATGAAAATAATTCAAGTTTTCATCAAATTATCTTCATAAATTTGCTATGAAGATAATCATTAAAGTTTGTTCAAATTATTTTCATAAATTCTATGAAAATAATTCAAGTTTTCATCAAATTATCTTCATAAATTTGCTATGAAGATAATCATTAAGTTGTATTCATAAATTTGCTATGAAGATAATAATCAAAAGTTTTCATCAAATTATCTTCATAAATTTGCTATGAAGATAATCATTAAATTGTTCAAATTATTTTGCTATGAAAATAATCATAAAGTTTTCAATCAAATTATTTTCATAAATTTACTATGAAAATAACTAAAGGTTTTCAATCAAATTATCTTCATAAATTTACTATGAAGATAATCATTAAGTTTTCATCAAGATTATTTTCATAAATTGGCTATGAAAATAATCAAAAATTTTCAATCAGAACATTTTCATAAATTTGCTATGAAAATATTCATTCAAGTTTAATCAAATTGATTTTTCATGTAGCATTAGAGTAGCCATGAATTATCATGAATTGGTTTTAGAAAAAATGATTTTGGACTTAGAAAAATATGTTTTCATAAAATAAAAAATCAATTGATTAGATCATAGGATCATCAAAAATGGTTTCATAAAAATTCAAAATTTAATGAATTTAAAGTGAAAAGAGTTCAAAAATATAAAATTGATCAACAAATTAAGTTCTTTTTTAAAAGAACTACGTTTTGTCTGATCTCGATTAGCGAGTACGTAGGCACCTACGGGGCGACAATAAAAATGGAAAAAATGTTTTTGTTTTTAATATTGTGAATAATTATTTTGTAAATATAAGTTTTTTTTGTAAAAAAAAAAGGAAATATATTTGTTGATATTCATATTCTAAAAAAAAATTAAAAATGAAGAAAAGCACATAAAAATATAAAATGAATGATTTGACTTGTAAATATTTGTTATAATGTTTTTTTTGAATTTTTGAGCATATAAAGGATATATTATAAATTTAAAATTCCAAAAGTGGTAACCATTTGGTTTTAATAGGTTAGCCCCCGAATCCATGATATCTGGTTTTAAAAGTTTGGTTTTTAAATCAAATTTTCGCAGACTAGTAGCTAAGTTAGGATCAACCGACCCATTGATCCTAGCTTTTATTTTTTCCCGATTTATATCGGGTGGCGACTCTAAAAAGTTTTCAAACATTAAAATTTCTTTTAACCCCTAGTCGAGGATTCATGTTAAATGGGTTCGGGTTTATGTGAATCGGGTTAGGAGAAATGAACCAGATAGTGGGAAAATCCAGGCTCGACAATAGGCTACCTTAGAATATTTACTTTTTATATATTAGAGTATAGGCTCTAGGATAGGTATAGGTTATAAAAACCTTGTACCTATACCTTATCCTACGAGAATAGGATTCTAAAAATTTATACTTGTATCTCATCTAGTAACTCTTAATACCTTCATGGATCCTACTAAGCCGAGCAAGGTATTGATAGGTACCTTGCACAATAGAGCTTACCTACTCACCCCTAACATTAATGGTACCTCTAAAAAATTCTTTCAGGTACTAAATTGATCAATTTCAAAGTTCATTAAATTGATCATTTCCGAAATTTAACTGTAATCCCTAAGAAGTTCATAATCCCAAAGAATTTCCTAACTTATGTTTAGAAATTAGAGAATAAATCCCTATAGAAATAAAAGATATCAAAGACAATATTACAAGATATAAGTCACAATTTTACTAATATGACTATATAATCCTAAAGTGTAGTGTCAATCACTAAATATCTAGGGTATATTGGTTAGTCAATAATAGCTTAGAAATAAATTACGTAAACATAAAACGCTAAAAATTTATTTTATGAGATTTAAAACCTAAACTTTCTTTAATATTATTATCTTAAAATAAATTAGGCATTGGTTGTATATTAATTAATATCTATATGATATCATAAAATTAATCATTTTATACATTATAAGCTTTGAATTTGTGAGTCTACACTAAAAACATTTCCTAAAAATGCCTGAAATATTGATAATATTTATTTCACCATAAAACATATGAGGAGGGTAAACTTGTCCATTTTTTTATAAAGTCTTCTTCATTAATTATTTGAAATGACATTTTCAACTTAAGTACAACTAACTTTCTTTTACTTGTAACAACTGAAATTTGAAAATTTACACTAGCTAGACGTTATCATCACCAGAAGATAAACATAAATTTTTAAAATCTGCTTTACCAATATAATCTCATATAATTATTACAATATCTTACTTATCAAACGCAAAACTTTATGAACATAAATCGCCTTTCTCCTTTTACTTACATTAACATCAAAAACCCATAAACCATTTCGCCAAATTACTACTTCAACATTAGAAAATCTCTAAGAAATAACATTCCAAACACTATACTAGTATTTTTTAAGAAGTAGGTAAAGCAAACACACAAAGCGCCTCAATCATACAAGGGTTTTTTTTTTTTTAAAACTATAGTAAGTTAATTATGTTAAGTGCAATAGTATACATTCATACATATTTTATTGTTTAAACATAAAACTCTAAGTTTAGCATATGTAATAGGTTAATAAACTAGACCTAGATTTATCAAAGAAGAATAAATGAGTCTGTACACTTAACTTTGTGAAGTTGATCACATATAGGGTTTTAGTATGTTTCCTAATGGTTTATGAGTAGAAGTAACTTTACTTAACAATAATAAACATGATAGTTATGTAGTAAAATAGAGAAAAACTACTATAAATACTTATACTTGAATCTTTCAACTAAACAGGGGAAAATGGTGGATCTAAGTGTAACTATTTAAAATTTGTTAAACATAGTTGTCTATAGTAGTTATACTAGATCAATCCATAGATATGTTTTAACCAGCGAATTAATCTGAGAAGAAGTTAGTTTTGTTAAGAGAACTATTATTTGTCCATGTGTTTTTACCACGATATATCTACTAAAGCAATGTTTGAGAACAATCATGGTCTTAACTTATCTTATGCTTGCCTTTGAACATAATACTCTATCAAATCGTGGACATATTGGAAATTATGATTGCAAGCCACAATTGACTCTGTGTTTACGTTTGAAATCAAGGAGAATGAAGTATGATCACAGTTTCAATCGAGGTCAAAATCACACCCGTGATTAATATCCCTGCGGTTAAATTTGTGAAAGCTACAAACAAAAAGGGTAAATTACACCAGTGAGTCACAGCGTTTAGGGGGTAAGTTCATTTTGGGTCACAATATTTGGGGGGTAAGTTCATTTTAGATCACAATGTTTATAAAAGTGATTCAATTCAGATCAAGGTAGACACATAATATCTTCTCCTGTTGACATGTGCCACCTCCTATTGACAAGTGTCACCCTTCTCCTATTGGCATGCGTCCACCATGACCTAAATTGAATCACTTTTCTAAACGTTGTGACCCAAAATGAATTTACCCCCTAACTGTTGTGACCCAAAATAAATTTTTCCAAACATTATGACCCAAAATGAACTTACCCCCAAACGTTGTGACCTACTGGTGTAATTTACCCTAAACAAAAATGAAAATGAAGTTGAGCATAGCTTCAATTGCAGTCAAAATCATACCTGTGGTTGAGTCCGATTCACTTCATGATTGAAACTATGTAAAACATAACTTATGGATGTAGTTGAATCGCAACCTCTATTTAAAATGCGATAGAATCTATTTCAAAAACACACTTTTTTCTTCGCTAACTACGATTAAAAACTGTAATCTCTAAAGAATTTTATAAACTCTAATTTACAAATTCGTTTTGCTTTATGAGGTGTCGCCTCTAAAACTTTGTAAAGGGCGTTGTACCTTTGATCCTGTCTACTAACTAGCTAGTAGAACTGTTGTCTTCATAGCGTCTTATAATTTCTCAAAGACAAGCAAAATAAGAAATTATAACATAAGTTTAGGATACTTAAGCTCTAACAGGAGCTATTAATTAGCTATATATTTATTAACATATGTTTATTATCTTTGTAGGGATTATAAAAGCATTAAGACCATTTTAAGTGTCATTCCAAGTTGTGCCTAGCTATAATGTTGATTCAGTCCTAAACCTAAGATGTTTCAAAAGATCATATCAAGTGAACAATTATGCTTAGATGAGGGAGTTCTAATGATCTGCTATCTACTTATGCTTACTAGTACTTGTTGTCATTTTTATTATATTACTCATTTGTTAAATGACTGATTATTGTAAGTGTTATCATCTGCATATTCGCCAGAATGAAAGGATAACTTTAAGTACCTGGCAAAATTAATGGGATATATTCATCGCCTATGATTGAAATTCCTTTCCCCCACTACGAAAAAAGTAGGAAGCGTCCCAAATTTGCAATTGAAAGCATTTTCAAAATGTATATCTAAAGAAACACGACTTGGGGTATCTCAAGTTGCTCTATTATTCTTTTGAAATTATAGAGTTCTACCAAAATAGTTTATTAAGTAAACTTGAGACATTTCTAAGTAATGTTTTGACAATACATGTTGCCTAAGTGACGGTCTACTTGTCATGTGGTGATGGTAGATGTCACTTGACTCAGGGTCTACTTGTTATAATCACCATCTTTAAGCAACGGTAGATGTTGCTTGAGTCAAGGTCTACCTATCATATTCATTAATGTTAAGCAAGGATGGATATTACCTCAGTCAAGGCTAAGTCAGAGTCTATCCTAGATAATTAAAGTGTAGACCACACAAATCTACACCATTTATGGCTCTATACTATCATAGATGTATTGATTGCATTCATATCGTGTGTAAATAGGTTTTTGTAAATGTTAATTTAACACTTGATTACCTATGTGACTGGTAGTGGTGAGGAATGAACTCACTAAGTCGTGGTTTTGCTCACACCCCTGTGTCACATTTGCTACACGGGAATCGTTTAGAATGGAATGGATTGGAATGGGAGGAATTGATTGAAATGGAATAGGAGACAAAATAATAAATTCATTTCTTTGTTTGCATACATCATGAAATGGAATGGAATTGATAAGTTATTTTTCAAAAATATCCCTAGTAATTAATGTGAATGGTAAATAAGTAAGAATCAAAAGGTAATTCAATATTATTCATTTATGATTAATGAATGGGATCGCAATTCTACCTTCTCAAAGGGGGAATCAAATTCCCCTTCAAATTCAGAATCGTTGATTTCGGCTTTTAAAAATGCAACCAAACATAACAATGGAAATAGAAACCCAGAATTGCAATTCCATTTTGGGTTTATTGCCGCATACCAAACGTAATACTATAGTTCTTTTACAAGATTATGGCATGCTATGGGACTGGGTTAGGAATTGAGTGAAGAGTGCCTCTCATCTAGATTCCTTAAAGGTAGATAGAAGGATAGGTTACTTGTACTATAGAAATGAAATATGATTTAGATTAATTATAAATTTAGTTGAAACTCTAATCTGTGGAGGATTAAACCCGAGCTTAATTTTTAGTAGGGGATACTGGTTCTCTACAATTCTAGTGAATTGTGGAAAAACCGAATTCCTTATTTATAAAAACGTATTGATACAATTGAATCTTGTAAAGTAAATAATTAGGTAGAGTCTTATAATCTCTTATTTGTAAAACGGTTCCCATATTATGAGTACACATGTGGAATGTTAACTATAAGATAATCATACTAGGTTTCTCGATTCTGTTTTAACTGTCCACAGCACAGAGTATTCTAGTTGCACAATTCTTATGTGTCTTTCTAGGGCCTCAAATTGATTAATACAAATATTTGTGACTCCAGTTTGTTACATAATGCATTGGTATTATTAGGGTCCTCTGTAGGAGTGTGATTAGGTACTTAATTGCATATTTTATCAAAGTTCAAGTACCATTTGTGACATTTTCTCTATAAAGGATATGTATCAATTTAAATGTCATATAGATATTTATTATACATGTAATTTACATATATATTGTATAGCACATATATATACAACATATGATTATATATAACATATGAAGTATAATAAATTTATCTATATGTTATGTGTAATTTATATTTTGACATATATTTATAGTGTGTTGTATATTATCAATATTGTATAATACATACACATATATAACATCATTTTATCTAACAAATGAACTATGCAATATAATATGTGTGTGTGTGTGATTTTTTTATCTGTATTTAATTATAATTCATATTTCATGTGCTATATGCTATATAAATGTAATGTATACAATCTAACATATATATTTCATTTATCTATAACATATAGATTATACTTAGTAAATGAATTAATACCATATATATATATATATATGTTAATGTGTCAATTATATAAATATATTTATTCCCTATTATTTCTTGTCCCATATGATTTAGTTTATCCTTTTATTACACGTCACGCTTACTTGGTGGATAAATTTCAATAGAGTTATAATGGGTAAAGAACATGTTATAGGTATAGTAAATGGGTTGTGGCATGCGAGCTGTGGGCCTGGCACAGCACGCACAGCATGCAAAGGAAAAAGACAAAAGCATAAGTATGCGCAAGTCGTACACAGCACTTGAGGCATGCAGCACACGATGCATGTGAAATAAGTGGGTCTGCATGGCATGGCACGCAAGGTATGTGAACTAGCACATGGAGCCTTTTTTAAATAATAATATGAAAAATAGTGATTTATTTTTTAAAATTTATTGTAAATTGTATTTAAATAAATAAATTGTTTTGTTTTATTATTTAATTGAATATATTTTTCTTCTTAAAAAATACAATATATTTAGAACAATTGTAAATTATTAAATAAATGAAATTAATAAATGCATTGGGATCGAAAGAAAATTAAATTTTATTAATTACATTTTTTAACTACAAAAAATTAACAAAAGATTTTAAAAAAAGGAAAAAAAAAAAAACTCATCAACATTATAAACCTTCCTAAAAACCCCTTCCAAGTGCAGCCTCACCCCATTGTTTTATTTGCATCTGCTGTTGTAAATCCGTTGGTGACAATGACTCCCTTGATCTTGAGCCACTGTCCTCAAGCCACCAAAAGTGTTGATCTATTTGCTTCCTGCTAACAACATCATACCAATCTTTTAAGCACACACATGCTTCAATAGTGGCATCTTTTAGCCTATGGCAATGAGGTTTGAGGACTCGTCAACCTGAACTGAAAGTTGACTCTAATGAAACTATTGATGCTAGAGAAACCAAAACATCCCATGCTAATATGGAAAGTACTAACATCATGTGTGCCCTCTTCTTTCACCACCTGAGGACATTAAAATCATCCCCCTTGTTCCTCCCTCCCTCTTTTGGTTACTCTTTATCAAGTTGTTGGACCTCGTATACCAACATGTCACTAAAGATTTCCTAGGAAGCGGTATATTTGCTCCCAACATCCTAGGTAATTGTTTACTGCTCTTTGAAAAATCCCTAAGATGATGACTGTTGGATCATTGTGGTTGGGATAGCGATGGATTCATTTAATCACGACATCAATATAAGGCTTTAGGAAATTTGTTATTGCAATATGAAAACTTACAACCTCTAATTTTGATCGGCCACACCAATATTCTTATAGAAGTCCTTAAGAAGTACATTAGTCACACGAAACTTATACCGTGAATTTAGCATTGTTGCAACACGGAAAAGTGGGGGAAGAGGGACAAAATAATCGCAAAGCTTAGTAGCCATTGCAAACACAATAGCATTAGATCAGGATCGAAACTATAGTTACTCAGCACGTCCGATATGTCAACCAAGTGGGGAAGTACCCACTACTAGGGTAGTAGTAACTTGATAAATGCTATGTTGGGCTAAGAAATGCCTTCAAGACCCCTTTATATGCATGAGTTATTCGTCAATTGCAACTCTCCATTAGACTAATATTAGGATTAGAGGGATTGAGTAATGTATTGTACAAATGAGTTAGAGCCCTTTTGCACTTCATTGTCCGATAAGCATTTTGAGCGTAGAATTCTACTTGGTTACATAATCAAGTGCAGGCAACTTTTGCTCTAAATGGTTATGCCTTGACAAATTCTATGTACATCCATTTAAATCTCCATGAAACATGAAGATAGTTAATTGCATATATCTTATTTTACAATCTGTATGTCAAGGCCACAAGTTCCATGGCCTGCTAGCATTGCCAAATTCATAAAATGGCAAACACATAGAATGTGAAAGAACATTCCCATACTACTACTGCATTAACGATGCTTTAGATAACGAATGGAAGCAATGCTATTTGATGCATTATCGAATGATACACAAAATATAATATGTATATCGTACAATTGGATGGCTTCTAAGATGTTGCCTAGCCGATGTGTCTCTCCTAAAATGGCTTGAAAGCAATAATCCACTTTTGGATTAACCGCTGTTCATCTATCTAGTGAGTGGTTACACATATAGCGTCTATTTAGATTCTATTTTTTATATGTATCTTTATCTGTATCAAAATGATATATGTATATATGTCTAATTTGCATCTTTTTTTTTTTTTGTCTATATTTGATCTTTTATGAAAACTACAACTATTTTTTATCTGTATCTATTTATTGATAAATTTTATTAGGAAAAAAAATATCTATCTATTGGAAAAAGCTATCTAAGCATACCTATAGATAGATTGTATATCATTGATGGGAGATTTTCACATCTCTGATGAGCGAGACACTACATAAGCAAAACTAGTATATTATTTAAACCAAAAGTAAACATCATAAATCAGTGTATGATTTAAAAAATTACATAAACAACAAATTATTTTTTAGGATTTTACATGGAAGAAAAGTTTGATAGAACCTCCTTTAGAGCTTCACGTCTTTTCTCAAAAAGGCTCATCATATCATCTTTTAACATTTGTTAGCCCGCATATTGGTATAGGGGTTGCATGGCCCCCATACTCCAATTGTCAAATTTTTCATGACTGATTGCATGGAATGATATATTTGTAGCTATCATCCATTCCACTAGCTGTCTTGCACATCTTGCTAATTGAATTGCCAAGTCGCGAGATCAACATGCTTAGTATAAGAGTTGTTTCCATTGGAGGGGTCCTTCACCACAACATGCTCTTTGGATATGTATGCTTCTATGTGTCAATTCAAGTATCTCGTGCCATTGCTGGACACACATGACAACTTATTACTGCAAGTTTGACAAATGGCATGTTTAAGTGCTCCGTTTGAAGTGGATTCTTCAATTTCTATAAAATACTTCCAGACGGGTGTTGTCTCTTCCTATGATGTCTCGAAGAATCGCTGGTCATGGCAGAGTCATTATTACTCTATGTTGGGAATGATTGTTTGATTGGGGTGAAAGCTGTTGCGTACAAATAGAAAATAATTACAGTTAATTATATATTCAAAAAAAAAAAAAAACAACGAAAGTTACCCCTCTATCATTCCCACTCACTATGGAAGGCGATTGTGTAACTACTAGTGGATTTGTGAATACCCTGCCCCGGTTGCTTCTTGTCCGAGGATATATACCGACATCGGTAGCAAGGACATAGGTACTAAATATTTAAGATTCTCCATTTGATTCGTTAAGGTGGTGAATCCTTGTGTAGTGTTTACATATTCATTACAAAAAATCCACAACTCATTGAACTTGTTGAAGTTGGGCAAATCAACATGGTTGTTATTCCCACCGGCATTGATAGTTAAGGATAACATAAGGAGAAACTAAGTGCATCAAGGGAGAAAACTAGTCGAAGATCTTAGTTGGAAACACTTGTAAGCTAAAAACTTGATCATATGCGCGATTTGAACAAAATGACTGGCACTTTATATATTGTCAAATAACAACGTGGCCACGTTGGGCAAAGAGGCCCACATTGGGGTCCAACGTAGCCACGTTAGTCTTTTTTTTTTTCTTTTAATTATTGGTAGCTAACATGAGCACTTCTGACCTGAAAGCGTGAATGTCAATTACCTACTTAATTTCTAAAGTGGGCATGTTGTGATTTTTTCTTTTTTAACTTTAGCATAAACAAACATTGCCCATTCTCTATATTGAAGTGGGCACATTAGATGAATTTTTTAAAAATGTTTTAGCACCAACATGCCTACTTTAGGCTAAATGTAGCCACTTTGGTGCCCAACATTAAATTTTGTTTTCAACATTAGGCACAACGTACATACATTTGTTTCTAACATGGGTACTTTCGTACTCAATGTTTAAATTTTTTGAACATTATTCTCTAATGTGCGCACATTGGGGGCTAAAGTAAGCATGTTGATGCCTAAATAGTAAAAAAAAAAGAACATTAGGTATCAACATGCATACGTTGGTCCAACGTTCAAAAGTCTGCCCACGTTTATTTAAAGGATTTCGATGTGGGCACTTTACAATTCACTTTCCACATGTTACTTTCTTTTTTCTTTAGAAAACACTTCCCATTGCATCTTCACACAAAAAAAAAACATATATAAACCATAGAAGGTCATGGAGAATCATCTTGTCAACGTAGACATGGCAAGAAACAATCAAAAAGCCATCATCGTGTCCATACACTATCACCTTCTTCTATTCCACTGGCATCTTCTCCTAATCTTTTTTATCTCCACTTTCCTAAATTTCAAATGAGAGAACAGTTGGGAAACATGTTCTTCACTTAACCCATTTTATTATGGAAGGATTATGATTTGAAATCGCCAAATGTTGTCTATGACTTTAACAATGTCCTTGCTGCCACCAAGTTATTGCCACTATTTCAGTTTTCAAATGTGATTTATCTCGATGTCATTTAAATATTCTATTCGAACGCAACTACAAAAGAAGTCATGGAGGATAAATCTTTCACTCCCTTGATTGAAACTAATCGGTCTAGCCCATCAACAGTGACAACTTATCTTTTCAACATAGTGATTCGCATCACGCCAGAAGCCATCAACCATTTCTTGCATCTAAACAACAAGGGCGCGAGGATGGATAACGATTGGGATTCAAGAGGTGCATTCGTCCGAATTTGTTGTGTTCCTATTTGTGAAGGTGAGTCTGTTGCTAATCACCTCAAGTATACCAATGAAATTAACCTAACCTCAATTTGTCAGTTGATACATCACATGGCATGCTACGACATCTGCACAAAGAGGAACACAAACAACTTGACTATTGATGACATGTTCTTAATGGATTCAATATCACAACATCAGCCGTTTGATGTCGGCTACATGATCGTGCGAACTTTCCAATGGGTACTGGGAGAAAGGATTCTCACTTAGCATATGGAAGGTTAATAACAACCCTTTGCACTGCATATGGATTCGACCTTACAAGTTATGCTGTAACACAAGTGAATGGCAAATTCAAAAAAGCCGACATCCAATTAAAAATGCATTTCATGTATGTTCATCAAAACAACCAATACTATAAGGCTAAAGGTGGTGGTCAAGGTCAAGGATAGCCACAACAACATTGGGAGATGATATTAGGGTAGATTGAATTTCAACATTGAAGGATTAGCCCTACCTTGGCATAGTGAACCAATGGATAAGGAAGGACAAGGCCAGTAGCCCATCAACAAGGAGAGCCTAATCACGATAGGTTTGGTATGAGTTCCATAATGGAACATTTGGATGATCAGATTCAAAAGGCTCAAAACAAGCAGCGGGAACTTATTAGGCAACATAATCAAACGCTCGAAGATCATAATCGAATACTCAAGGGTCAATGTCCAATGCTCTAGCATTACCAAACGCTTTGAAGTCATAATGGAGTACTCCAAAGTGTCAATTCTAGGTATGATCAAATTACCAAATTTCAAGAAGACTTCTTCTAATGGGCCGGCTACTAACCAAGGGTACAGCCACCACCACTACCACATCATCCCCCGGGCGGTGTAGATGATTGTGGTCAGCAAGTCAGCTAAGATCTTCATTCCCCATATTTTTCCAAAATATCATAATTGTGTTTTTTTTTTCTAGTAGGTAATTACATGTTATCAATGAAATGAATGGGTGATATTATTCTTTATCAGTTGTTTAGGTTACACTTATATAAAATGTAAAAATTAATTTATTATATTTATATTATAAAATTTTTATAACTTATTTAAGTAATTTTCATACTCAAATTTCTAAAAAAACTAACAAAACCATTAGGAAAAAAAATGCGAGTGGAAAAAAAAAATAAATCGAAAACCATACAGATTGTGTAAAACAAAACCTAATTAAAGGCACACGAACTGACATGGAGGCACACGACATGACACGTGAATAAATGGGTTGACATGGCATGGCATGGCATGTAAAAAACACGAGAAGCACGGCATACGAGCCACGCAAGCACAAATAGGCTGGGCACACGACATGCAAAGCACGCAAAATTTCGCACATAGATAGCACGACATGATCCATTGACCATGCCTATATGTCTAATAAAATTACAAAATAAAATTATCAAAACATGGGTCAAATGAGAAAATTACTAAAATACATTGCAAAATTGCGTTTGAGACAAGATATACATTTTCATATGAATATCATGTATATAAGATGGGATATAAAGTTTTTGCACTATCACTACATTACGTTTAATAATAGCAATACACATATCACTATTTTTTTAAACACAATATAGGCATCATAAAAGCACAATCTCTCTTCTCCATCACTCCATAGTGTCAACGATGTTGACATCCTTCACAATCCTCCGATAAGCATCCACTTCTTCTTTTGCATCTTTTTCTTCTCAATCCGTATTTCCAAATTACTACTCCAGCCATCATGTACAGCCTTTCTCTCACATTGAAACGATTAAGAAATGGTATAAGAAGAACCTTAATTTGCATCTTAATAAACACTTTAATTTACAATCTAGCTATAAATCGGGTCTTACTCTAGCGATATACATGCATCGCGTGTTATTATTGTGATATACATCCAAGAATATATAAATTTGCATATCTTGTGTATGAATTGCGATTTTGTTATTATATGTTAGTAATTATTTTTAATTAATTCGATCTTATTTGAGAAATTATTATCAACAAGAGATATAAATAATTAATTATTTCAAGTTTTGATATACATAACTTATTCAAATTACAGTTAATAACAATTCTAAAAACTATACTTTTTCATAATATTATATCTATCATTTTTTTTAGATAATATCACAAATGGTACTTCAACTTTGGCAAAGTATATGCAATTAGGTATTTAAACTTTGAAAATGATTACTTTAGTACTTGGACTTTGAAATTGATCAATTTAATATATGAAAAATTTTTAAATAGATCAATTTAATATCTAAAAAAACTTCATGGCAGTATTGTTAGCGTGCACAAAAAGTTATTTTAGGTAGTAAATTTGGCAATTTCAAAGTTTGGTAATAAACTAATCAATTTCAAACTTATATACTAATTATATATTTTGTCAAAGGTTACATACTATTTATGACATTAACCCCTTTTGTTGGGTTTTTGTACACATAACATATAATATTTATTGTTTTTTCCTCATTTATTAGTTTGTCTTGTCTAATTATTTGACTCATATATCTAGACCTCATTATGAGAAGAAGTTATTGTTCATTAAAGTTTGTAAATCCTTTTTTGTATATAAATTATCAAATGAGATAACATCACGAATAACACCGAACTTTGCAAAAATATGCAATCAAGTACTTGAGCTTTAAAATTGATTAATTTATTATCTAAATTTTGAAATGGATTAATTTAGTACCTAAAAAACTTTGAAGTTAATCAATTAGTACCTAAAAGAACTTGATAAGAGCACTGTTGATGTGTACAAAAAGTTCTCTCATGTACTAAATCGATTAATTTCAAAATTTACATACTAAATTGATCAATTTCAAAGTTTAGATACCTAATTCCATCTTTTTTTTAAGTATAGGTATCATTCATAACATTAACCCTTATGAAATCATTATGCATAGAGAGTGAGAGAGAGAAGCTAGAAAGAGTATTAACAAATTCCAATTTCTCATTTTATATAGAAGGGAAAATTGCATTCTACATGGTTGGGAAAAAGAAGAACATCAAAAACAAAAAAGAAAAAGAAGAAATAAAAAACTAAGTTTAATTTTTCGAAGGTGGAGATCAAAGTAGAAATGATGCTGGATATGGCGGTGGATTATCTCAGCACCAATCATAGATTTTTCTACTCATGGTGGCAACCTTGGTTGAAATTTTTTATTTGCTCAACATCCATTGTTAATCTAATAGACTATAAAATAAATGCGTGGTTATGTTATACTTATTCTCTTTATTCATTGCGAGTCTGCAATAATGCTTTAAGTTTAGGTTAGATGGACTCTTCCTCCCTTTGTAAGGCCTCCTTTTCTCCTATCAGAATCCACTTCAATAAGTGATATAAGTGTAATAGATATTTACCAACTCTGTAAGTCTAAATATAAATGTAGACACCTCATTTTTGCTTCCCTTTTTAATTTATTTTTGCCAGGTTTACAAGAAAATTAAAAAAAAATACAAAACCCCGAAAAAAACAAAATTTTAAAAAAATTACAAAACTAAAAAATTAATGGAAGATGATTAGGTGAAATTTTTTTTTAACGCTAGTAGTCATGTGCCAAGCATGTGGTCTTCTTCCAACTTGATCAGCGCATAGACAACAAGGGAGAGGGGCACCCGCAGGTTGAGCCAAATCAACATTGGTTTGGATTTGTTTTTATCAAACTTGGACATGAATCTGATCCAAACACTGTCTAGATTCATAATGCATAACATCATAAAAGGAAAAAACAAATCAAAAGAACAGGAAGAGATAAGGATTTGTGATAACAATATGATATAAATCTATCGAAATCCTCACTAAAACCAGAATTGGATATGCATACAAGGATTAAGCTTTATCAACAGTGCTTTGAACGCTTTCATTCTTATCTCTTATGTAGGTTTTCGGTCGAAATTGGGTTGGATTTTTCCAATTTGTCCCGAAATGGGACGGGTAGGAAAAATATTCGGGGCTGAGGGTTGGTGTAGGCGCTGTCATTGACAGCGCCTTTGGGTCTGGGGGAAGGCGCCGTTACGAACGGTGCCTTTAGGGTAAATAAAAAACCCCCGAACTCCCTCTCCTGCCCCCATCTTCTTCTCTTCTCCCTTCCACTTTCTCTTCCTCTTCCTCTCATTCTCTCCTCCGCCGGACAGCACCTCTTCCACCACCAAATCTCCATTTCCAGCCGATTTTTGCATGGATTAAGCTCTCCAGTCTCAGGTAAGTTCATCATTTATCAATGTAGTGTAATTTTTTCATAATTTTGGTGTTAAAATCATGAAAAATGGACTTGTATGTGGTTGTATAATTTTGTCAGATCTGGATGTTTTAGCAGATGATTCTGAGTTATGAAGTGTTGTAGGAGTAGTATATAGTGTATATGTGAAATTTGCGGAATTGCATTGGCTGATCTAGGGAGTTTTCATGGAGAATTTTCTCATGCATATAAGGTGTTCGATGAAATGCTTTAATAGCTTAAGTTGAAGATTATGATGTTTACATGAACTTGAGTGATAAGGAATGTAATTATACGTGAGTTTGTTTGTTTTGAGTGAATGATGTAGATCAGTAAAGTGGTGTAAGAGTAGTGTATGCGGATGATTAAAAGTGGTGTAGGAGTAGTGATGGGAAGTGGTTTTGAGTGGTGAAGTGGTGTAAAAGATATCGGTTTGTGACTCATGTTGTTGAATTAAAATGTGAGTGAATGCTATTTGAAGTGTTGTGTTAACATTTTAGTTTGCTGTGGATAGGTTTTGGAATGACTAATACTGTAAGGTTCATTGTTTATGCTCATGGCAACATAGTGGATGGAAATTATGGGCCATAATATGACAAGCCGCCCATCGGGAAAGTGAAGGTTAGGGTGAATGCCAACTTCGAAAATTTTAAGGCAATCATTTGTGGCAAGATAGGTGTGGATTGTAATCATAGTGATGTAGAGATAATATACGGACACGTACATTATTTGAGTCATAGGGTTGTGTACATGTTAATGCCAATTGCAGATGATGACAGTTTGGAAGATCAGATTTCGCTTGCTGTTGAGTTGGGTGCTAGGCTAATTCAGGAAATATTTGTGAAGGTCACTGATCGAGTTGCGACTACTGAAAATGTAGGTCATGCTCCATATGAGTTGAATGAACAACATGGTAACATGTTTGGTGGGTAACAGTTTCAATTTCAGCTTGGTTCATCTTCGAATATTCACTCACAGAATGAAGGAGCTGTGCCAGCTTCGCCCATGCATTGTGAATAATATGAACCCATGCCATTTGATGAGACACTGTCAGAATTTGAGAATAAAGTAGCACAGGAGGTGGCACCGGTGTTTGCTATCGGGATAGAAGATGATCACTCTGATAGTGGTTTTAATGTGGATGAAAATGGTGATACAATCGAAGATGAGGTAGACGAGGAGGATGATAATACAGTAGAAGAAGAAGTTCAAAGGGGAAACGTTGTAGGTGTTGCTGGCCCACATAGTTCACTGCCACGAGATTCAATGTCAAGTCAGGCTTCGGTAAGAGACTCAATCCCCTATTTGAATGTAGGTGGAGGCGATGATGGCTATGTGACATTTGAAGATGAAATGGATGTTATGTCTGCAAATATTTGTGATAGCCAAGAATTAGTGAAGGGTATAATGTTCAAAACAAAGGATGATCTAATTGAGACTGTAAAAGTTGCTCACATTAGAAGACACTGCAACTTCCGAGTTGATGAGTCTAAGAAAAATCTATGGATCGCTCATTGCAGTAAAAGTGATCAAGATTGTATGTGGCGGATACCGGCTTGTTTAAAAAAACTAGAAGGACTTTTTGTAATCACCAAGCTTGATGGTCCCCATTCTTGCACTAATCCATTACTTGGATAGGATCAGTCACAGATAGACTCGAATATCCTAGCTCGCGAGTTTATCAGTTTTGTCCGGAAAAATCCAGATTACAAAGCAAAGGAGCTCGAGTCTCACTATTTGACGGTATATGGGTATATGGTTTCTCATAGAAGGATTTGGGAAGGAAAGAAAAAAGCAATTGTTATGTTTTATGGTGTGGGCATGGGATCAATTCCATGTTATAGCACCTCGAGCACATTTTCGGTCCACCATTACATGCTGGAGCGCCCCTCGTTGCATGATGGACGATCATCCGGGACACTACTCGCCACCCATCTCACGTCATCTCAGCTTATAGGGAGGCGTTTGACATGATAGGGTCTGAACAGGTATAATTCCTTTCACATATCCCTAAAAGTTACATAAGTATTATTGTTTCTTTGTGTAACGAGTTTTGTTTTATGAGATAGATTGTTTGGCTCCCTTACACAGACGACATCCTCCATAAACTTCCACCATATTGTCGTCAGGGTATGGATGTCTAGACAGCCCAGGTCCCCCTCATTTGCTTTTCATACATCGAGTGGTGTTTCCCAGATCGTGTCATTCAACAGTTTGGGGGTTACCAGAGAGTTTCACCTGGATGTAACATGGATAACGACCTGCATAAGATAGATTTGAGGGGGTGGGTCGACACTAATTGGGTTGTTCATCACACTGTGTACCACAAAATGTGGAATGAGAGACAGCATCACCTGGTCGATGTTGATCTTTCATTCGGGGTCGACCCTGACTACTTGCGTTGGTTTAGACGTGTCACCAGGAGATATATTAGCCATACTAGTGCTATGATCGGTGGTTTGGTGTGACATAGATTTATTTCATTTCTCATATATAAAGATATGCAATTGCGAATCTCACTTCCTCCATTATTGCAGGCTGATTGATTTAGGCGGATCAGGATGACTTCTGATATAGCAGAAGTTCATTCCATTGCAAATAAGGCCATACAGACTGTAGATGAGTATGGAGTTATCGACCATCTTTATCCTGAGTTTCGGTACACTGTACCTACTGAGGCTGAAGCTGCTGCAGAGGATGAGAGTGAGCATGATCATCAGCAGTACCAGACTGTTCGTTAGGCTCTATCACTACCTCGATCCACATTTACAATTGTCAGGGGACGCCATAGCACCTCATCATTGCCTTCCTACCATACTTCATACAGCGAGGTTGGCTCTTCATCTCATCAGCCTCCACCACCGCCACAGAAGAGACGCCCAGTACCTCCACCTGATTATGCCGATATGGGTGAGGGAGTTACACAGTTATCACAGCATAGGAGACCCACCCACGCCTCCCCTATCCCTCCACCAGATTTCAGTGCATCACCTACTTGGGAGGCTGATCCTCCTAAGCCAGCACCTGCACAGCGTGGTGCACGATCCATATTGTCTAGGGTCTCTAGGAGCGTACGGAGGCCCACTAAGAGGAGATAGCGTTATATTTTCCTACTTTGTATTTGCTTTCCATTTAAACTATTAAACTCATATATATTTATGGCATCTAATTATATTTTCTTTATCTTAGTTGTGTTGTTAGTGAATATTGCTTCTGCATGTTTCAAATATCATTATTGACAGGTTGTACATGTCAAAATGTGTTGGACAGGTTTGGGGTGTTGAAGTAAGTTTGCAGGATTGAGCTGTTGGATGTGTTGTTGTTGGTATTACAATTTCTGTATTTTAGTTGTTCGAATTATTTCTGTGGAGTCAGGAAGATAGTATTGGTGTAATTTTTGCAGGTTGGAGATCTTCGATTCACACATTTTTTGTCTATTTTACTGGTTATAGCTGACATTGGTTGTATATCAGGCTTTTTTTGCAGGGGAAAGGGGGAGCGGGTGGGGGATCAGTTGAAGGCGCCGTTCCTAAAGGCACCTTCAGTGCTTGTACTAAAGGCGCCGTTGGGAACAACGCCTTCTTCCTAAAATTAAAGGCGCCGTCCCAGACAGTGCCTTCACTGACCCATTTCTGGAATAATTTTCCAAAAACTCCCATTTTGGGATAAATTTTTCCAAACCGTCCCATTTTCTCCCAAAAAGCCTTTATGTGTTCTATAAAAGGGGGGAGGGAAGGACTTCATCAGGAAGCTTTCACCATTTCCTTCATACTCTCAATAGAAAACCAAGCAAGCCAAATGCCGTGTGTCGGTCTCAGCCATCTTCCCATTTCCATCAAGCATCACAGTGAAACGCCATGGACGAGTCGTACCCACAAACCCATCTCAACTGGGCATTCCAACTCACCGAGTTAACTCAGCATCTTCCCTTTCACCATATCAAACCCACCAACTCATCAAACTCGCTACAACACCTACCATACACCAAGCTTGTTCGAGCCATCTATGCATGAATACCTCAAAACTACGCGAAGCCTATCTTCTACCAAGTCAACTCGCTGTTCGTCTTTCATCAAAACCCAAATTGCTCCCATCGGATTAGCCGTGCAAGCCTTAATCTCGCACCTTCTCCTTTTGCCAAACTTATACACGATGAGACCCATTACTGCTTGAAGACCGCGTGAGGAAGAAGACCCATCGAAGAAGAACGCCAATCTGATCCGCTGTCTGTGACCTTTTGAGCTGATCTTGGGTCCTTAATGCGTGTCTGTGGCAGATACTTGTTTTGGTCATTTGTTTTGGTATGGGCTTTATGTTTCGTTCTTTGTGATTTCATTTATTCTATTTTTTTTTTTTTTTTTAGTGTTATAAAATCTAGAAATAAAAATAAGATAAAATAAAAATGTAAATACTGAAAGCATTTTCTTATGTTACCGACTTTATCTTGTTTTTATAGGTACCAGGTAATTAAGAGGTCTTCTTTAAGAATTGCATTTGCATGTTCATTAATGCTTTAATATTATGGCGTGGCATTGGCATGTTTTCAATTTATTTGTGTCTTGCTTGTTACTAATTTGTCATCATGAATAATCACAAAATCAAAGAATCATAAAGCATGCTTGCACTGCGTTTCTATGTTTTCCATAAAATTGCATTATAAAATAATTTAGGTATTTTTCATGAATAAAGATCACATTAATTAGCATTTTCAAAATTAGGTCTTTGCATGAACATTTTTCAAAAGTAGACCTTCAAATTTAGGGATCTTAGAAAATTTTCATTAACAAAATTTAATCAGCTAAAAATGTAAACCTAGTGATTTTGGAGATTTAAAATCTATCCACCTGCTAAAGTCTTAAAAAAAAAAAAAACTACGGAGGTTTGATTCTAGCATAACAAATACGTAGGCACCTGCCGGGCAACCACATCAAAAATGTAAAAAAATATTTTTTTCATACATTTGCATTTTTCATATTATAACATACAGTTCATAACTTATGAATATTTTGTATTTTATTTTTTAATGTTCTTTAATAATATTTGCTAACTTGTTTTCTTTTTGTATTTTTACAAAAATTTATTTATTTAGTTGTTTTGACTAATTATAAATATTTCAGGTTTTAAGGACTCTAGTGGAGTTTTAGGTAATTGTCATCCTCTCTTCAATATTATTCTTTATTGTCAATATATATTCATACATGTATTGGAAAAACACAATTTATTTAGTTAGGCCTATTGAATTGTAAAAGCCTAAATTGATATTATGTTGTAATTACTAATTGCATGTAAATGAGTTGCCTTCTTTGTAAAATTTAATAGAATCGATTGATTTATAAATATTGATGAAATTGGTAATTTTTTTTAAATATCATGTAGGGATACAATTTTGTGATATTTCAAGGAACAATTTATAATTAAAAAATTAAAGGTGGTAACTGTTTAGGTTTTAATAGGATAACCCTCGGACTCATAGATTTCTGGTTATTGTTTTTTTAAAAGACAATTTTTAGCAGATCAGTAGCTAAATTAGGATTCAACCTACCACGTGGTCCTAATTTAATTTTTTTCCCCGCTTTAGTCAGTGGCAACTCCAAAACATATTTCAAAATTAGAAATTTCTTTTAGTTCTTAGTTGAGAGTTCGTATTAAATGAACTAGGGTTTAGTACGAATTGAATTAATGGAAATTGAGCTAGAAATCAAAATCCAGGCTCGACAATAAATCATATAATTTTAATAAAAAAATTACTAACATAAAATCGTATTTGAGACGTGCAATTTTATTTTTAACAAAGAAATGTAACATGCAATTTTAATTCAAAATTACATGTTAAATATGGAATTTACTATTAATAGAAAATAAAATCTCATTTTTAATGTGCGATTTACTATAAGTGCAAATTTTCATTATTTTCATAAAAATAATAATAATTTCATGTAAAACATGCGATATTTCTAAAAAAGATAATATCATATCATATATATATTATTTTCTATCAATATTTTAATAATTATTTTTATTTAATTAGTATTTTTGTAAATAATTTTTCGACAAATCGCAAAACTAATGATTTTTTTTAATTGTTCTGCTACTCTTAAGCGTGATGAAGCAACTATATGGCATGCTGTCGGTGTGTTAGAGAGCTCCTTTATCGATATTCGCACTTCTCAGGTATTGTAACATGAATGTGGTATTCCGAGGTTATACTTTGTCCAAAGTATATCAATGTAATTAAGGTTATCACGATTCATATAAATTCTAAACTTAAGATGATATATAAGCTGTAAGTATCACAAGTAAAGTTTAATCCCTTACGAAGTTAAAGGGGCAAGTTGGACTTTCTAGGATTATAGGGACTCCGTAATCGTGTAGCTCTAAATGTGTAGTATCATGGCATCATAATACAGTTAATACACTGGAGAAATTCTAGTCTACTTGGTTAATTTCAATTAAACCAATTTGTTTTTGGTTCTAATATTAACTTGGTGATATGAATAAGGAAAAAAATAGAAATAAAAAAAGAAAGAAAGTGATCATAGCATAAAATATTGTGACACAACATATTTAAAGGAGTACAAATTTAAGAATAAGTGAATAATTGATTCTCAAACTACAATAAAATGTTACATAGGCTTATATTGATATAGGAACCGAATTTATTAATGAAACAAAATGAAGTGAAAAAGAATACAAAAGTAATATAATAACTTTCCAAAACAAATGCATTTGATGATGGACAAGTAATATTTGAACCATGGAAACTTTTACAGTTTTATCTCAAAATCATTTAGTCCATCATTTTATCATTAGAATGATTACGATAGATAATATGATAAGTATTTCAATAGTTTGTTATTAATGCATCTAAATCTAAGTCATTGAAAACTCACTTGACTAGTCTTGTAATAAAATTAATGAAACTATAGAAATCTCTTCAAACCATACTATAATTGACTCAAATCACTCTTTATATATATAATATATATTTATGTATATATATTATGGTTTCAAAACTTCACATATGGGAAAAGCTGACTCAGGGAAAAAAAAAAACCAAATCTATTTGGATTTTTGACGATCCAAACTATCAATAAATTAAATATCCATCTCCTCTACATCATCAAAAAAATAGGTAACGAAGGCTGAGGAAGGAGGTTTAATGAACTCCCTTTCCTTATTTATTTACTTTTCTTAAATCGCATCCTTTATATTCTCACTTAGCTTTCATCAAAATTTGGATTAATTTTAACCCTATGTGGTCCTATTCCACAATATTAACGAATCAAGGCCATAGAGTTGATGAATCAATGTGATACAAGCTCGCTAGCTATATAATTTGCCAAATAAAGAGAGGAATACGTGTTTTATATTACGTATTTTGTAAAACATGTACATAGTCACACCATATATATTACACAAACATGGAACTTAATGCAATAGAACGCCCCAAGGGAACCTAAATGCAGGAACAAACAAGTCCAGGGACATAAACATGTACAGTAGGACATTGAAACATCAAACAACCATACTTACTTAGTCGGATATGAGGCCTTCATGGCAATGCCACAAAGTCCTTCCTTAGTTGCTATGTCTCTTTGCATCCTTATGTATCCTTGCTCGCCCCATTCCGTACCCCACGAGTTCTTCACCAGCCAATACTTCATACCATCCTCACTAATTCCATAGCCAACTGCAGCAACCCCATGATCTAAATCAGTGCCGCATGCTCCAGTGAATACACCACTAGAGTAAAATTGGAACTCAAATCCTCCTGCATCAATTGCGACGGACACTGGCTGACTAGCAACAGCCTTGAGCAATGCTTGTTCATTGTTGGCAGGCACATCCTCATATCCTCTAATACGTATAGCAGAGTTTGCTTCTTCTTTTGTGTTGCATTTTCCATCAACACCTTTATAGGGGTAACTTGCCTCAGTGGCTAAGCCATGTTTCTCAACAAATTGGAAAGCACTATCCATCCATCCACCATTGCAGCCTTGATCCTGACCTCCAACATCACAATCGACAAGTTCTTGCTCTGATAGTGACACCAACTTACCAGTTGTCATTGCATTGATTCCTTCAATAGCTGCTACAGCAGAAAATGCCCAACAGCAACCTGCAATTCAGATATGGACATATTTAGCAATCCTTTGGATACATAAAAATATTTCTAGTTTAGAAAATTTTTGGTTAATTACCGCATTCTTCTTGATTCTTTATTGGTGTTACAGCTCCTTTGTTTCTCCAATCCATAGAAGAAGGCACCGCAGTAATATTTTCATACTTAAAAACTTGAGAGGAGCACATGTGCGACTTGAATCTATTGCGTGACGCCTTAAACTCTTCATTGGTAAGGTCTGCATAGGGATTGACACCCAGCTTGTAAGGTTTGTCATTAGCTTTGTTGAAGGACTCTATGTGCTCCACATTTTCCTTGAATATCTTAAAGCGTATCTCCTTTTCCGTGTTGTCTTCATAAACACGCCCATAACGAGCCATCCACTGCTCATGTCTCTCTTCCATAGACAAGTTCAAGAGGGTACGGGCGGACACTTGGAAAGACCACATTCCTAGAATGATGGCCAAGGTAAGAAGAAGGCATTGCTTTGAGAACCCCATGTCTTGTTTTTGGTATCCAAGGACTCAAGAGGTTAATGAATTCGAAGGGATGCTGATACCAAGTTTGCTCTTGGAATTTATAGACAAGCTTTCTTCATGAGACTAATGAATGATAATCTAGGAAGATTTTGCATGAAAGTCACCCACTCTGTTCTACGTGCCTGTTAAGATAATGTGATAAGAACTATTCCTTGAATGACTTAATGGCCATTGGGGTTTACTGATTGTAAAATGATGAAACATATTTTGTCCTCTACAGACATAAAAACCTTATTGACGTGGCAGAGCAAATGCTCTGAGATAGACGGGTTTTATGGAATTCTTCTATTTAATTAAATGAAGATTGATTAAAATAGAATCTTAGATGATACCAAAGTAAGTCGAATGGGAAATGTTTGCTTCAGCGTGTGATAGAAACTAGAAAGTTCAAAAATATACAATTTCTCTTTTCTTTAAGATGATATGTAATGAACCTTGAGAAATCAACATATATATTATTATTAACTGTAGATGGCTGTGAAAATACTCATCTATGTTTTTAAATTGTAGTTAATTATAAATAACAACGAACAATCAACAATAAATCTTCTCTCTTTAAACCCTTAATAAACACTTGATGATATGCTTACAATTAATCACCATCATATAATAAGTATATTTATTATATTGAATAATATATTTTTTTAAAGGAATATGTATCAATTTATATGTTATATATATGCACACGCATATAGATATTTATTATACGATACGTATAGTATCTATATTGAATACACGCATGCATACAACATATTGATTAGTACACATAAAACATACAATAACACACATATAAAGATTAATTATTTTTGGTAAATAAATTATATGTTATATATCAAAATATAGTTGATGTGTTTATATATATAACACATTATTCAAACATATATGTGGCATAATATATATAAATATATATTAAGAAGTCAATTATGTATAAAACATTTACAATAATACAAAAATATAAATATTATATGGCATATATCTTTTGTTACTAAAAATAATATTATATGTTTATATATTAATGTATAAATTATATGCATAACATATATATAACATAAAGGTGGATTCATTATATACACACACATATATATACAAACACA
Source organism: Combretum micranthum (assembly GCA_024138025.1). Lineage (NCBI taxonomy): Eukaryota > Viridiplantae > Streptophyta > Magnoliopsida > Myrtales > Combretaceae > Combretum > Combretum micranthum. The sequence continues at coordinate 880,167 of JAMXBD010000492.1, read as the reverse complement.
CACAGACAACCTTACTTCATATGTATGTTTAAAAAATTATTAATAACATTGTTATATGTAATATGTTATAAATAAATAAGATAAATATTTTTTTTACGTTATATACAATACATTTATATGGCATATAGGATATGAAATATGTATTATAATAACATAAAGATAAAACAATTACATATATATTATGGCATTAATTCATTTGTTACGTAAAATGATGTTATATACGTGTGTCTGTGTATTATATGATATGGATTATATATAAACAACATATTATATAAATATATATCAAGATATAGTTTATATAACATTTAGATTATGTACGATACAAATTTAATATATAGAATACATATAACATATAGAGTATATGTAACATTATAACATATACTACATTAATTCATTTGCTAATTATAGGTCATATACAATACATTTAAGAATTTAGGGCATGAATTATGAATTATAATTTATATATAAAAACAATTACATTTATATATAATATAATATGCCATAGTTGATCAGTTATATAAAAATAATGACGTTTTATATGTATATATACAATATAGATTATATACAACATACTAATATATATATGTATATGTAAAATATAAATTATACATAACATATAGATAAATTGATTATAGTTCATATACTAAGTGTAATCAATATATTGTATATATGTGTGTTATACAATATATTTTGAATATGTAGCATATAAATCATATTACATGCATAACAAATATCCATTATAAGAATATATGTAGCATATAAACTAACACATATTCTCTTTAAATATATATTATCCATATGATAAATATATAGATTATATAATGGAGATTAGTTTTAAGCATATTATTAGCTAGGTGTTTATTAAGGGTTTAAAGATAGTAGATTTAATCTTTCTCACGATTGTTATTAAATACACATGGCAAAATCCTAAAGGGATGGATGGATGGAGGTAAATGAAGAATACTTTATATATAGTAAGTAATGCGTAATAAATATATATATATATATATATATATATGAAAGTGTCAAATTCATCTTCGTCATGTAAGGAGTAGGTTACTTTTTGTTAGGTCTTATACCCATTTTTTTTATTTTGGTTGCATTATGATAAGTTTTTTTTTTTTTTTTTTTTTAAAGATAATGGGAGATAGAAACAACGCACCTAGGAATTCTATTGAAACCAAGAAGTAAGGCCTATCCACCAGCCACACCAGCATAAATGCAGTTTCTCAAAAAAACCTGCTAGTGGAGAACTGAGTTGTTTTATTTATTTATTTATTTATTTTGATAAAAAGATCAAATACTAGGATGGACACAGTTCAGTTTCCCATCCAAACAAAATCAAATTATAAGAATAGAATGTGAATTTTTTATAACTTTGAACTAATCATTTGGTTCAAATTAGAATTTTCTCAAACAATGATATTTCAATTTGGTTTAACTTCGTTCATGAATTGAATTATATTTTAAAATTTAGGAAAATATATTTGCATCTCATATGAAAAGTACTAAATTCATTTAATATGACAACTATAGTATCATGGAGGTAGATCAAGTCAATATTTATGCAACTAAAAAATTTCAAATATCTTTTAACATCTAATTTTATTCTTAAAGTTAAGATAAAACATATATTTTTATTTAATCTCTTTATATAATTTATAATTAATGGTCATAAAATTTTAACTACAATATATTTAAAAAAAAATAAATTAAGAAATCATACCATATGACGTTATAACATAAGAAACTTATTAGTTAAAAGTAAAATATTATTACATTTTTCAAAAATAGTTTGGTTCATTCTACTGATTGATTCAATTTACCTATTTAATTCAACCATAAATTTATTAAATGATAAGAAGAGAAAAAGACTAAGACTGGATACATAAGATAAAAAGAAAAAAAATAGGAAAGATAAAATTTAGCGATTTGATGAAATGAAAATAAATCAATATGCACATGTCACGGTCTAAGTATCCATAGTTTCTAAGAGTATTCAACTTAGGCATGTAAGGTTACAAGTGACATCAATAGTATAGTTTGTTGTGGGAGTAGGTTTACTTTGAATGAGGGTCTAGCCTGCAATAAACAAACTAGTTAAAAGTTGATGTCACTCTTTCGATGAGCCATAGCAGGATGAAACTAATAGGTAAATTATGTCAAAAGATATCAATGCTTGAGGATAAGTTTATTCAAAGTATCAACATTTCAAGTGGTTTAAAAGAAGAATAAATATTAGAGGATAAATTCATTTAAGGTATCAACATTTCAAGTATTTAAAAAGAGGTATTAACATTTTACAAAGTAAGTCAAATAAGGTATTAATAATTGATCACAAATGAAATTTAGGAAACTTTTGAAAACTAATCTAAATGTTGACACCTTACATGAACTTTGTAAAACGTTAATTTCTTACTTGATTCACTTTATGCAACATAGATATCTCTTTTTAATCACTTGAAACGTTGATACCTTAAATAAATTTACCCTCAAACGTTGATACCTTCTAATATAATTTACCCCAAACTAATTCAAACAATTGAGCCTCCTAAACATATAAGGGACTGTGGCAATGCCAAAATGGTAGTTTTTGTGGAAAGAATGGACTAAAAAAATGAAAAGTAAGAAAAATAAAAATTGGTCTGTCATCCAGAATATAAGTAAAGACTAATTTGAGTGATGGTTGAGCATCACAATGATAATCTGGAAGAGAATAACTTCCCATCTTGTGACAAGTGACACATATAATTTGCTCATATTTCTGGTCATTTGCGTTTTTAATTTTTAAATGGGCAGTATGATCAAAATGGAATTGTGCTAATTTCTCTAGATATTCCTCCATATGCATTTCGGATTCTTTCAAATAGAGTAAACCACTATTGTCATGCTTGATATTACATGTGTGTTCATATTGGAAAATTCAATGTTTTTGTTTATCTTTATATGAATAATTGAAGGATGTAAATTTATAGACAATTATGGTGAGGTTGTTAAAATACCTTTTGAAATATTTCGATGATTGAATTAAACAAAATAGTTACAAGGAGTTTAAAAAAATTGATGAGGGCAGTTTTATATTTTAACTAAGCTTTCATTAAAATCTAGATTAATTTTAACTCTGTATAATCCTATTACATTATATTTAGGAAAAAAAGGCCTTATGGTTGATGAACCTTAATAAAATCGATTATATTTTTACAAAAGTCAACACTGTACAAGGTCACCATGTAACATGCCAAATATAGAGAGGAAATGGGTCTTATATTATGTATTCTATAAAACATGGACATTGTCACACCATATTGACACAAATATAGAAATTAATGTAATAAAACACCCTAAGAAGGTCTAAATGCAAGAAAAAACAAGACAAGGGGCATAAACATGTATAATGGGTGATTGAAACATCAAATATTTATAATTTCATTCGTATACAAGGCTTTCATGGTAATGCTACAAAGTCCTTCATTTGCATCCATGTCTCTTTGCATCCTTATGTGTCCTTGTTCTCCCCATCCCACACCTCACAAGTTCTTCACTAACCAGTACTTCGTACCATCATCACTAAAGCCATAGCCAATTGTAGCAACCCCATAAACTAAATCAGTTCCACACATGCCAACAAACACACCACTTAAGTAATATTGGGACTCAAAACCTCCTTCATCATTTGCAATGGAGACTTATTGGCTAGAAACAACATTGAGTAATTCGTGTTCATTTTTGGCAAGCACATCCTTATATCCTTCAATACGTACAAAAAGTTTGCTTCTTATTTCATGCTACATTTTCCATTAACGCCTTTATAAGGGTAACTTGATACAGCAATTAGGCCTGCCCATCCCCCACTATTGCAACCTTGATTCTTACCTCCAAATTACCAGTTGCTATTGCATTGATTCCTTCAATAGCTACTACAACAAAAAATGCCCAACAACAACCTTCAATTTGGATATGAACATACTTAGCTATCCTTTGTATACAGAAAAAATATTTATAGTTTTAGAAGAAGTAAGCTTCTAAAAAATCATCGATTAATATATACCACATTCTCCTTCATTCTTTATCGGTGTTACAGCTCCTTTGTTTCTGTTAGGTGACGTGTTTAAGACTGCTAATGTGGCAATATAGTAGTTGAGATAATTTACTATTATTGTTGTCTAGTTGATTGAGTCATAGTAGTTCCTATTTTCTTATGTCAATTGTTATTCACGTTATTATATTATGGCGTTATCTTACGATAGTTATCACTAAGTGGGATGTTATCATTTGATGCTTTTGAATAAGGCCGTAATGTTTCTAAATGAATTAAGTTTTGCTCTGTTATTCTGCTTCATATTAGTCTTCCTAAGTTCTACAATTTTTCTCAATTTATCAAATAATAACAATTGGTATTAGGGCATTCTTTTTGAGGGACCTGTGACTAAGAGTAAACATATTTTCACTTTTTCCTTCTTCTATGGATCCAAAAATTGCTTTCACTACGCTTGCACCACCTGTCTTTAATGGTGAAGGCTATCATGTTTAGGTAGGAAGGATAAAGTCACATATGGAGGCAAATGATCTCTATGAAGCTGTTGAAGAGGACTACGAGGTTCCTCCCTTGCCTGCAAATCCAACCATGGCACAGATAAAGAATCACAAGGAGAAGAAAATAAGAAAGTCAAAGCCTAAAGCTACATTATTTGCAGCAATCTCACCAGAAATCTTCATAAGGATTATGACAATGAAATCAGCATTTGAGGTCTGGAATTTCATGAAAAAAGAATATGAAGGAGATGAATTGATCAAAGGAATACAAGTTCTCAACCTAATAAGAGAATTTGAACTTCAGAAGATAAAGGATTTAGAGACAATAAAAGAGGATTTCAATAGATTACTCAACATTGCCAACAGAGCAACATTACTTGGCTTTGAATTTGATGATTCCAGATTGGTTCCTAAAATTTTTGTAACAGTCCCTAAAAGATTTGAAGCAACCATTTCCTTACTGGAAAATGCTAAGGATCTATCAAGGATTAGTTTGTTAGAATTATTAAATGCTTTGCAAACACAAAAACAAAGAAGAGCTATGAGACAAGAAGGTGTTGTTAAGGGAGCATTGCCTTCCAAGCATCATGAGAATGCAAGAAACAACCAAAAGAAGAAGTTCAATAAGAATCAAGGCTCAACTAGAGGACCTACAGCCTATAATAACAGGAGTAAAGCTGGAAACAAGAAGGGACCCCATCCTCCCTACCAATTTTATGGAAGAAAGTCACATCCACATTACAAGTGACAAAAAAGACTAGATGCTAAGTGCACCAAATGCAACCAAATGGGGCATGAAGCCATGATTTGTAAAACCAAAAATCAATGTGGTGAAGAGGCTCAAATTGTTGATCAAGAGGAGGAGGATCAACTATTTGTGGCCACTTCTTCACAGGTAGTGAGTCAAGTGAAAGTTGGTTGATTAATAGTAGTAATACCAATCGTATAACCAACAGCAAGAAACTCTTTAAAGATTTGAGCCCAACTAATATCACTAAAGTTAGAATTGTCAATGGTGATTACATTATAATCAAAGTAAATGGGACAATTTCAAAGTTAATTTATGATGTTCTTTTTGTTTCTAAAATTGATCAAAACCTGTTAAGTGTCAGTCAACTAATTGAAAGAGGCTTCAAAGTTGCTTTTGAAGACAAATATTGCTTAATTAAAGATGCAGATAGTCAATATATTTTCAAAGAGAAATGAAAGGAAAAAGTATCACACTAAATCCATTGGAGGAAGAGCAAGTTGCTTTCCCACTAAAAGAAAATATCACAGAGATATAGCATAAGAGGCTTGAGCATTATCATCATCGGGGGTTGCTATAGTTGAAAGAGAAACAATTAGCACTTGATGTTCTTGAGGTTACTGATCAAATGTGAAGTTGTAATGCATGTCAGTTCGATAAGCAGAACAAAAAACCATTTCCAAAGGTGACGTGGAGAGCATCAAGGAAATTGCAGCTGATTCTCCCTGATGTTTCTGGTCTTCAAAGAACACCTTCTCTGAAAGGTAATCTTTATTATGTTGCATTCATTAATGATTTTACCAGAAAGTGTTGGATTTTCTTCTTGAAGTACAAATCAAAGGTAGCTCAAGTCTTCTGGAAGTTTAAAGCAAGGGTTGAGAATGAAAGTATCTGCAAAATTTAGATATTGGGAATAGATAATGACAAAGAGTACACATCCACTAGATTCAATTAGTTTTATGAGGATGCAAGCATCAAACACCAGCTGACAACTCCCTACACTCCACAATAAAATGGAATTAGTGAGAGGAGAAACAAATATATCCAAGAGATGACAAGAAGCATGCTACATGAGAAGAATTTGCCAAAGAAATTCTAGACAAAGGCAGCAAATACTATAGTTTTTCTCCAAAATTGGCTTCCCACAAAAGCAATAAAGGACAAAACACCATTTAAGGCTTGGTATGGTTACAAATCATCTCTAAAATTTCTTAAAGTATTTGGTTGTTTGTCTTTCACTCATGTTCTACAAAGTAAGCGAGATAAGTTGGATAAAGAGCGTCCCTAAGTATGTTTATAAGCTATAGTGCAGTTAGCAAAGCATATAAAGTCTTCCAACCACGGACTGGAAACATCTTTGTTAGCAGGGATGTGCACTTCTTGGAAGATAAAGTATAGAACAAGGATGATACGAAGAAGATAAACCAAGCCTCAAATGATCTGAAGTTCAAGCTTCATGTGTCAACCATGGAAGAAGATAAAGATGAAAATTGGGAGAATGAGAGAGTGAATGATGTTCTAATCAGAGGTACCAAATTACTCTCTGATTTTTATGAAAGATGCAACATAGCTATGTGTAAACTTGCAAGCTTTGAAGATGCAAAGCAAGATCAAAGTTAGAAAAATTGGAGAGTGTATTAACTAGATGTCAAATCGGCTTTTTTAAATGGTTTCTTGTAGGAAGAAATCTATGTTAAGAAATCTAAAGGCTTTGTGAAGGAAGGAGAATGATAAGGTTTATCTTCTCAAGAAGGCCCTTTACAGTCTAAAATAAGCTCCAAGAGCTTGGTACAGCAAAATTGATGAACACTTACTAAACTTGGGATTTTCTAAAAGTCTATCAAACTCAACATTGTATGTTAAGTTAAATAGGCTGAACATGAAGTTTTCATTTGTGAAAAGAAGTATGCCAAGGAGATTTTGAAGAAATTTAAACTTAATGAATGCAAAGAAATGAGCACTCTTATGAACCAAAAGGAGAAGCTCTGTGCAAAAGATGGAGCTAAGAAAATAGACCAAGCATATTTTAGAAGCATGATTGGTTACTTGATGTATCTCACAACAACTCACCTTGACATTTTGAGTGTTGTAAGTATTTTGTCTCGGTTTATGAATTGTGCAAGTGAATGGCATCTTAAGGTAGCAAAGAGGGTGATTCGATATGTCAATAGGTACATGTGACATCGGCATCAAATTCATAAGCAAAGAGTTTAAGCCAGTTGGTTTTTTAGACAATGATTAGGGAGGTTCCATTGATGATATGAGGAGCACTTCAGGCTATATTTCTCACTTGGTTCAAGTGTTTTCTCATGGAGCTCAAAAAGTAAGAAACTGTAGCTCAATCTATTGCTGCAGCAAAGTTTGTTGCGGCAACAACTACTGTTAATCAAGCTTTGTGGCTAAGGAAGATCCTAATTGATCTTAACTTGGAGAAGAGGGACAACACAGAGATCTTTATTGATAATCAAGCTATTATTGCTATTTCTCTTAATCCAATATTTCATAGGAAAACCAAGCATTCTAACATAAAGCTATTCTTCTTAAGGGAAATAAAAAAGATGGAACTGCTGTTCTTGTTTATTGCAGAACAGAGAACCAAGTAACTAATATATTCACCAAGCCACTACTAATCAGCAAGTTTGAAGATTTAAGGACAAAGCTTGGTGTTTGGAGATCCTAAATAAGGAGGATTGGTCGGTGACGTGTTTAGGACTGCTAAAGTGGCGATATAGCAATTTAGATAATTTGTTGTTATTGTTGCCTAACTGATTGAGTCAAAATAGTTCCTATTTTCTTATGTTAGTTGTTATTCACGTTCTAATATTATGACATTATCTTAGGATAGTTATCATTAAGTGGGATGTTATCTTTTTATGCTTTTAAATAGGGTTGTAACGTTTCTAAATGAATTAAGTTCTACTCCGTTATTCTACTCCATATTATTCTTCCTAAGTTCTGCAATTTTATTTAAATTATCAAATAATAACAGTTTCTCCAGTCCATAGAAGAAGGCACCGCAGTAAGATTTTCATACTTGAAAAGCTAAGAGGAGTACATTTGTCAGTTAAATCCGGTGTTTGATGCCTTGAACTTTTCATTGGTAAGATCCACATAGGGATTGGCACTCAACTTGTATGGATTGTCATTAGCCTTGTTGAGGGATTCTATGCACTCTACGTTTTCATTGAATATCTTAAAGCACCTCTCCTTTTTCGGCATTGTCTTTGTAAACACACACATAGCTAACTATTCATAGTTCATGTCTCTCATGCATAGAGAGGTCCTTCAGGTTGCTTGAAAGGACCAAATTCCTAGGATGAAGACTGAAGCAAGAAGAACATATTCATTTGAGAATCTCATGATTTTTGTTTTTCTTATCAGGACTCAAGAGTGATGTAATGAGTGGAGACGCTAATACCAAGTTTGTTTTAGTTCCAGGTACTCATAGGGAAAGGATCTCCTTTGGCTGACCAATGCTGATTTGTGAATGGTTTTGCACGAAATTTAACACCTATCTTGTGCGTGTCAGTAAAGATAGCGAATCTCATAATTCAAGCTTCCATGATCAAGGGGATCTGTGTTTGGATTTTGCTCAGGAAAAAAAAAAAATTTTGCTTAAAGCTTTGTCCCCTGGCGTTTATAGAACTTGTTAACGTGCTCGTGAAAGTGGTTTGAGATTGTTTATTTATTTATTTATGAACTTATTTTATTTTAGACCATTAATATGTTCGTGATCAAGCCAAGCATAATTAGAATGCCAGCATTCATTTCCAATTTCTTAGTGGAAGATGTGTTTACTTGTACAAAATATATATATATATATATTATATAACTATTTGAAGTAAACATTTTCACATCAATGAAATATTTTAAACAATGTCCATTTAAATAAGCACAAAACCCATTAATACTGGTCAATCTCGGAACAGACGTTCTGCCACGTCGATAGGGCTTCTATGTTTGTAGAGGACAAAACATGTTTCTTTGTCTAGCAAAATCCAAACTGTTAGCACTTTCATTAAAATAAAGTTTTGTTCTTTTCTATTGATTTTTCTTTTCTTTTCTTTTTTTATGTTTGGGGTTGGTAGGGATTTTGTGATGTTAAGTAATGGATTATCCTTAAATTGGTTTTCTAGGATATGTATTGTAGAATCGTGTTCTCTATTTTGCTTTGCTACCGTTTTTCATTTTTATTTATCATTTTATTTGTTATGCTTGAATATGTCCTATTCTCGAAATACGATATTCAAAAGCACACAGCACGTAAACCTTGAATCGGGGATTTCTTTTTACTACTATTTCAATTTGCATAATTAGTCAGTGCAACAACACTATCCATTTTTGAATGTGAAAAATCTATCATCTATTCCAATCAAGGGTATTATGAGCAAGTAAAGAATAAAATATTAGGGTGATTGCAGATGCCAAGATATCTAAACTTTTAAATAATTTTTAACACACAAATTAATTCTAAATGATTGGTAATTTATCTTTAAAATAATCATTAATAACCTCGATTCTAGGGTTTTAGTGATAAGTATGACATACATATATTTTTTCTTTTAAAAATTATAACGAAAGAGTTAGCGTAAGTAATTAAATTAGATTAAAATTTTTAACATTGGTACAAAGTAATCCGCATTTACACAATTAGCCCAAAATCAAAAGAGTAATAGTTAGTAAAGAAAAAAAAAACCAGAAATGTAATTTTATACCTTCAGGAATTTATTATATAAGAAACAAGTGGTGAGTAAGTACTTATTATTTTAAATTATATGTAGTAATTATTTTGAAATTTTTTTTATATGTTAAATATGGTTAGATGTAGTTACTCATTATGTGTTTATCTATATTATTTAAGAATAAGGGATGCGTTTTGGTGTTTCATTCTTGCTATTTAACAAATTTAATCACAATATATGATCCCCTCAATACGCATAGTGAAATTGAAAGGATTTTTAGCTATCCGCAGTGCATAAGATCTATATATATATATATATATATATATATATATATAACCACTTCTGGTCCCAATAATAATAACGCAACATATATACATAGATTTATTTTATTTTATGAATATTTTATTTTTAAAATTTATTTAATACAGGTCAAGTATCTATTGGTTGGGATAGGATAGGGACAATATTTCTAAGGATGGTCAATTGTCCCACATTCCTCATCAAATATTTTTCCAATAAATAAATAACCATTTCTATTCACAAGCATGGTGAATTGTCCCACATTCCTCCTCTAATTACCAATTCTAAGCATTGCATAAATTAGATAATTAGCTTCCCACAAACTACAAGTTCAGAAGGTTTGAGATATTAAATAATTATAACACACTTGCACATTAATTAGCAAACTGTCCAATGTCTATTAAGTGAATTATCATTTGTAAAATAAAAAATCACAACATAAGCCCAAAATAAAAGATTAAAAAAATTGTATATCATTATTATGGAAAATCTACCATATCAATCTCATGGCTCGATTTTATATATTGACATTTATCTATATTATTAAAGTTAAAGATTAAAAATATCTCTTTGTTTTTATAAAACTAAAAACTAAAGAATTTTATTTATTTGATCGATTAATTATTTTATTGACACCCATGTAATGGATGCAACGAAGGCTAGAGTATGTGATGTATAATACCTATTTAAGAAACAACATGGTATTATCATGGTATGAGAAAGAAAAAGGGGGAGGGTGAGAGAGAAAGAGCTGGGGGTAGCATGGGCATGTAATGTAGCATTGTTTTGATGAGGACCATAGCCATTTGCCTCTGTAGTTGGCTTAACCTGCTTGGGCCATAGATGGGCCCGAGTATAGGCTTTGAAGGAGATTTTGGGTCCTGATTCCACCCAGATTAGCCCATGAGCACATACGGCAGGAAAAAAAAAAAAAAACACATAGCCGGTTTATATTTGTGTATTTGAAGTTTTCGTTTGCCTGTATTTTTTCTTCTGATAAATACGCCACTGTTCATATTGATTTGAAAACACGTATCAGCCTTTCGATTTGTGAATAACCTGATTTAATAAAATAATTTTATTGAATATATTTGATCGAATAAAACATTAAAAAATCCGGAAAATTTAGAAAAGAGGATATACAAAACCTAATTATTGTTGTTGTTTTTGCCCAACCAAGCTATGTAGAGGTCAAAAGGATGCAATATGATTGATGGGTGGCAACACACTGCTATAGTAAGTGGGTTTTGCAATCTTCATCTTGCGATCTGCCACACGTGAGGGGTAAGAGAAAATTAAAAATAAAAAAAAAGTTTAACAAACCCCAACCAATTATAATTAGTCACGCAAATAACCTGAGCGGCTTTTTATATGTGTCAACCCTTTTTTTCTTTTTATGATACCTAACGGTTCAAAGCGCTCCCCCACCCTCCCCTCTGTTGTTCCTGTGGATGGGCTTAAGGTTATATATGTAGAGAGAGAGAGAGAGTATTTCTTATTGTTATTTTGGTTTAACTTATGGGTTAGGTTCATTTATTAGGATAACTTATAAGATTTGATTTGATAAACTTAAAACATGGATTGTTGGGCCCGTACATCCATGTCCAAACTTTTTCGGGTGGGTCCATGCACACAATAGAAAAACAACTGGAGTTAGCTCATAGTAAGCTCATTTATAATAAAAATAGATTGAGATTGCTCTATTTCTCCAATAATCACTGAAATGATCTGGCGATTGCTATTCATGTCATGTACCTATAAACTTTCAATCCCTCTGCCTCATTTCCAACTTTTAAAAAGATAAGACAAATAACATTTTGTAAGAGGATCTCTTCTCTCAAGGATCAAATAGACAACCTAAACAAATTTCACTCCAATTGTCAAGAACTATGAGGTTGACACGTTAGATCTACCCAAACTCTCTTATCTATCATTGGTATATTTGAGACACTTCTCTGCTATTCTTCCTAAGTCATCCCATCATCAAATGACATCTCCTCAGTATTACTCTGAAGTCATATGTAAGTCACGAGGTCTATGTGACATGTGTATGACTTCACTAAGAAGAACCCAACATCGACAGTTTCCTTAGGAATTGAAGTGAACATCCATCAACTGAAAAATTCACCAAATGATTATGCCCCACAATTCCTTTGTGCCCTTTTTGCCCTTTCCTAAATTTAGTGTAACTAGGAATATTTTAATGGATTTGATTCTTTCCCATCTTCCTCCCTAATTTTCTACACTTTATTATGTTCATTATATTTTATTTGATTAAACATTTGCAAATATGCTATTTTATTAAATTATTATTATGGATCAATAAAAAGCATAAGCTAGGTTTATTAAAAAGAAATGGTAATAAATTCATACAAATGTCAAATTACATATTCTAATTTGATATATTTTTTCCTAAGATTTTCTACTAAGATGTATTTGTTGAAAAAAAAATAAAGACTGACTAGGCTTTTACACCTATATTATGGAAGCACAAGCTACAAAACAGGTTTCTAAACCAATTTTAAGCTTATATAATCAACCATTATCTCTTTTGCTAATTATATTCTCAATTCAACAATAATAATAAAGAGATAAGGAAGGAGAAGATTACATCACGATATAATGTAGAATTCAGCCTGTCCCTTAGTATCTATGGTCCACAATTACCTCACTCAAGGAGGATTTCACACTTCATTCAAACAACAATTGCCTCATAAAGAGGACTTCACAACAACACCTCACAATTGAGGACTTTATATTTGTCTCACAACAAAGACTTCACAAATGCCTGCACACATGTAAAACTTCATTAAAATACTCAAACAAAATACGTGAATAGTGCCTTACAACATTAGCTCACTAATTTCACCATGGCATTATTCACTCAACAAATACAAATACAAATACAAATCAAGAGAGTATTTCCACATAATCTTTGCCAATTTAAGCTCTACTCTCTTACATAAAAATACTCCAAACACTCTATTTATAATCTCTCAATACAAGCTAACCGTTGCCCATCAAAACAGTTATCAACAGTCAAATCAGAAAGTTTGTAACGGTTATTTTTTTGTCATACCTGAGAGCAGGTCCAAGTCAAGCCCTTGGCCTCCCCCTCGATTAGTTCTGATCTGTTTTCACATTTTTTCAATTTAGACCGTAGACATGCGAGCTGGTACGCTTTTGATGGCTCCAACATACTTTTGTATTTTGGCCATAACTTTCTCATCCTGACTCCATTTGAGGTGATTTAAGATGCTATGAAAAAGCTTAGAAAGAGCTCTACAACTTTTATGTTTTGAGCTTTGAGAGATAGCAAAGCATGAGGGCCTAAAATGTGCTTAAAACCACCTATAACAACAAGCACAAAATAAAAACACAAATATAACAAAGCTTAAACATATCACAAACAAGTTTTTTGCTTCTTAGATTTAACTTAACTAAGTTGTGGAGCATTTGTACAATACATTTTCACATCAAAACAAAATTTCAACCTCCACATGGTTCAACAGTATTTCAATATTTGATTAGTTACGAATAACATGCCAAGTGTCATGGTCTAAAAGTTAAGGGTCTGATACGAGTGTTTAACTAGGGCATGTATTGTTGCAAGTGATATCAGCAAGGCGGTTTATTCGGGGAGCGAGTTAACTCTGAAGGCAGATTTTGCCTTCCATGAGCAAACTAGCTAGAAGTTAATGTCGCTCTTCTAATGATGTCATGGCAAGCTGAAACCAATTAAAGTAGTTCGGTATCTCAAACATATGAAGGATTGTGGTAAAGTTAAGATGGCATCCTTAAGAGAAGGATGGGCTCGAAATAAACCTAGGAAAAACAAGAAAGAGAATATTGGCTCGCAATCCAAAACACAAATAAGGTGATAGAAGGATGATTGAGTGCTGCACGAGCACTCTAGGAGAGAATAGCCTCCCTTCTTGTGACACCAAGGCATCATGATCGATCAACATGTAGACCAATTTTACAAATGGATTGACACAGATTTGATTGCCCTTACCCTACTAGTTGTAACAAAACATAATCGGAAAAAAAAAAATAAAAGGCATCATACCTAATAAATAATTAAAAACTTTTGCATCACTAAATTGGTAAAAGTCTTTGGTTCCATCAAAAGAAGTTAACATAATAGATATTTTAATCGTCCGACCATGTTATGCATAAATGTAAGGAAAAATTACAAATGACCTATTGAACTTTTACTAGAAATCACCCATGCGCTACTCTTTTTCCCATTACAACGAGAGAGGAGCTTCGAACTTGGTGTCTCTCACTTCAAAGACTAAGGGCAATGTTACTAAGCTTTATGGCCATTGGCATCACCACTAAACATTAAAAGTGTATTTTCCTACCCTTAAAGTATCAACATTTGTCACAGTTATAAACAATTAACATTTTCCATGTGTAGTTTAAAAGTTTATGGGATAAATCTACACATAGATAAAAGTTCAAGGCATAAATCGCAATTCATCACGTTTTGTTTTAATGAAAAATATTAATTGCCTTTAACTTACCAACTTTGAAAAATTTAAGTGTTAAAAATGCTTATTGAAAATTCATGGATGGCTCCATACATAAATAAAAATTCAGTTAGTATTTTCCCTAAATTTAAATTTTTAACAATATACCATACTAATCCCTTTAAATTACAAAAAAAAAAAAAAAAAATACCGTAAAAAGTTCAGAGGATAGCTTACTATTTGAGCAATGCTATTATCGAAACTTTGTTAAATATTTTTTTCATTGTAGCAACTACGTGGTTGCATCTGTAAAAATTATATAGGGGACGTTCATAGGATGATTTAGGATGGATCCTAACAATTGAATACATAATGATTTAGCAACTATTCGAATATATATCCAACATTGCCTATTTATTATAATATAAAACTCTTGATAAATCCTCGACGTATTGCAAGAAAATTATAGTTTAAATGTACAAAAAAAATTGATTAAGTACTGTATGGTGACATGAATACTTGTTATATGGTTAGATTTTTTATACATTGTTTTGTTATATAATATTTTATAATAAATAATGATTTAAATAATCTAAAATCATTTTTCCTTTTTCTGGGCAACTAATCTAATGTAGTTTTTCTTTTTTTTTTTTTTTTTTCCAATTAATCTAATGTAGGTTAGAAGTACAAAATATCTTGCTTTGTTAATGTTAGTATATTTTGTATCATATAGCTGGACCATAATCTGATAACCTTACGAAATTCAAAAGAGTATATTAATACATGCAATCTAATCTACAAATCGATAGTTCAAATATTATTTTATTTTCTAATTACTCTCTCTTTCTTTGACCTCCCACCATACCATAATCTACCGTCGTTTTCTACTTTTGATATAATCTCCCATGGCAAAAAATAGGTAGTCCAACGCCCTTGATTAGATCATTCCATGATCTTATCAACAAGTCTATTCCATCATTTAATTATCAAAATTTTCCATCGCATTGATACCTATAGACATATAAATATAAAAAAAAAATCAAATAAGTGATAAGATGTTTTGTTGGTAAGACCAAACAAGTCTCTCACCAATGAACATTTGTCATAACTTCTTTCTAAAAATGAGATAAGTAGAAAATTTAGCAAGTAAAAAATTCAACTACATTTGATATTTAGCAATTTTACATTTTAAGGCCATGTTTGGCAAAAGGGGACGGAGAGAGAATGATTGAGGAGGGAGAAAATGAGGAGGGATTGTCAATCCCTTCTTTGTTTTGAAAGGAAAAAAGGAGAAAAGGAAAAATAGATGTAATATTTTTCTTGATCTCACCACCTTTTTATCTCCTCTAAAATGGAGTGAATTAGGATGGATATAGAATTTTTTTTTTAGGTACTTTTATATGCTTTTTTTTTAATTACTTATTATCTTTTAGGAAAGTATAAGTAATTTATCATTCATTATATTTTGTATTTATAATAATTAAGACTCCATCCATTTTCTTTCTTTTCATTACTCAAACACATAAATTCTTCTAATAATCATTCCTTTTATCTTTCTCCCTTCTACAGTTCTTCCTTCCTAATTCATTCCATCATGACAAACAAAGCCTAAATGTAAAAGGTAAAAAAAAAAAAAAAAAAAAAAAAAAAAACACTAATTTGACAAATTAAATGCACCTAAAAATCAAGTAATGGCTTTGACTTCATCCCAATTTGTAATCATCAATAAATATTTGAGAGAATAAACACCTCGGAAGCAATGTCCTGAAGGAAATGATTTCGAAAACTCCGCAAGAATTTCACTAAAGCATTCCAATCATTTTGTACCTTACATAAGTGAAGTCATTTGCCCATGATCCTAAAGCAAATCCAACCACTTGCACCTAGACCTCCGTAACTTTTGTTTATTAGGCACATGCCGAGTTTGGTAATTAGTCTATTAATACTAAACGTAATTAATTGGCATAAGTAATCATTGATATGTTACATACAGTAATCAAAGTTTTGTATAATCTTCTGGCGTTAATTTACAACTGGAAAGCATATTCCAAATTCCACTGCTTCAGTGGTCCTCCTTTGATGAAGGTGCTGATTGCCAGATAGGGATGTACACGTAATGAATTCGATTCAACAGGGCAGATCAGAGGCTGCACCGCCCATCCATGTAGTACGGTTTCTATTCATCTAATTACAGATATGGACATGGTCATGGTCCCAATATAAGTCGAGCCAACACAGCTTTTCTAAATTCCACCCAACTTAGAATTTTAAACTTAATCTTAACTTGAAAAGCATTGAATAAAAGTTGGATTTGATTGGATTAAACTGATTTAAACTTGATTTATTTGAAAAATATTTTTATTTATATTAAATAATCTTGATATTTGGACCAGAGTCAAATTCAGTTGATATTTAAAAGAGTTAATTACAAAAACATGATATGTGTTTTGATTAATTTACAAACACATGATTCGTGTTATTTTTTTAACAAATAAGTTATCTGAGTTTCATACACAATTGTCATTATTTAATAATTTTAGAATAACACATGTTAATATTTTATTAGTCAAAGAAATTAATTTTATATTTTTTCAATTTTCTCATTTTAAAAAAAATATTTTTTAATATTTCATTTATTTATTTATTTTTATTTACTGATATTTTTTATTAAATTAATTTTTTATACCAATAAAACTCCAATACATATCCCTCTAATAGTAATTAATTATAATTACAATTTTCAATAAAACTCAAGTCACTTATTTATAAAAAAAAAAAAAAAAAATTAACACGATCATATCATGTTTTCATAATTTAACCTATTTAAAATTTTACTTAAGCTTGAGTAAACTCACAAATTTTACGTGTAAATGTTTGCTATCCTTGCTTTCATCAATTTTATCTAACCCCTGATCCGCTGACTTAAATCATTTTCTTGAACAAATTAATGCTTAGTTGATACTGAAATTCAATGGGATGAATTAAGAAAAGTAGATTATATGGTAGAGAAAATTAATGGAAGATAGGAATGCTCGATACTTGCATCGAACCAATAAGGCTGCACCATAAAAATATATGGCAATATTGATTGCCATACCCATTTAATTATGAATATTTATTACTGGTATTACTCCATAATTTCTAGTACTTTACTTTTATGACATCAAAATTGAATTCAAGCTAGATGAACTTATTTCATTTGCACCTATCTTTATTAACACCCTAAATTTAGGGACATTTATAAGTTGCCACATATTCGTATTGAATATCAAAGGCTAGAAACTGTTAAATTCCACAATTATTGTCTCAAATACTCCATGATCCTCCATATCTCCTTAACTTCAAATAACATGTTGTACTTATCACTATAAATCACCATAGAAACCTCTTACTCATAGTCTACATGAAAATTTAACTAATAAGAACTAACGCTGTTCAGAAAAACACTATAAGGAATATACATTGTATCTAAAAAGGTTTCACCATAATACATATTAAACTCCTATTACCATTCCAACCTACCATCTAACTATAATCCATGTTTCATAAGCCATCGCATATCGTCTATTCACCATTTAGAAGGTCTTCAATACTAGTTGTGTCTTAAACCTGCTAACCGGTTGCAACTAATGGTACAATAGTTAATATGTTCACCACTTGTACCTGAAAAGATAAAGAAATGAGCTGAAATCTAGTACGATATACCACAAACATACACGTATGATCAACAAACACACATTCACATGCAAACATATCAATAATGCACTACCTAACAATTTATTATCTTTATTTTAAGCTAAGCAAATAACGAAGGGATAACTTAGTATCCCATGACACACAAATATAATATATATATATATATATATATACACGATAGTAGGTACTACCTAATATTCATGAGTCCAAAAACTGAATACGAGGTAAATATTCTTGAAACTGAAACATCTAGACCTACTTATATGATTTCTAAGTGCAACTATACTCTCGAAAATACCACACATGGATCATTGGGATGCTACAATAATAGTATGAATACTCTCTACCTATTACCAATGGTCACGCACAAGCAACAAACACACTATTAAAGCTGGTTATTTAATTAATCCATTTTAAGTTTCTGACCTAAATAAGCACAAACACAAACAAGGTATACACATGACTAGAAATCATCCATTCCAAGTACTAGTGTCCACTAATTGGATAACATACAATTAATTTGCTAAGAAATTTCTATATATCTAACTTACTCTTATTATATTCCTATTATTCTCGATTATACTTCGCTATTATCTAGATTCCTAAGAGCTCATAGTTCATCTTGGTTTTTAAGAAAGTTTTAAATGGATTTTCAAGGTTTAAAGTGATTTTAAACCCTTATGGTTATATTTAAACAAGTTTCAAAGTCTTTGACAAAGAAAACACAAGTTTTGAAAAGGCTGTTTTGTATATATGTGCCAACACAACCTGTGTTGGAGGTTGTGTACTTCTACATGGGTAAGTACATAACTCATGTACTCACTTGTGTTGAGCTCAGAAGTATGATTTTCAAGGATTTAATGTCATGTGTTTCATATGTCACAACACTACTTGTAATATACTCACTCGTGTTAAACATAAAACCCTCTATTACTTGGAAAACACGCATCACAAGATTATATGCGGACACGAACATGACCCATGTACTTGTTTATGTTGAGCAAAAAAACCTAAGTAATACAAAACAATGCCTTACGAGTTTAGTAAGGGTAAGTACACGACCGTATACTATGTCATGTTGAACTCATACAAAAGTAACTACCAATCTTGAACATTGTGTTTTCGTCCCAAACATTTGAAGTTTAAAGTCTCACTCATTCACAACTCTCTTTAATAAAAAATTATTGTCAAAACTTCACCTTTAACAACCTCTACCCAACTTTTGCATCAATCTATGTTTTATAAGTTTTATTGTTAAAAGAAGTGGAATCATTAAATTCTATAGATTTTTGTCATTACCTTTCCACAATTCTTTAACCCTCCTTCTACCACAATTGTTTTAACCCTCGTCTTCAAAGATTTCTCTAGAAATCTCACAAAAAATGGTTGTTTCATTTATAGATCGTCACTATCAATACAAAATTGTTAAATTCCTATAACCTATATGATCATCTTGTTGAATACAAAAAGAAAGGGAAGAGATTACTTACCATAGCAAATCATTGAGACTCGTCACTAATCGTAGTAGTTAGTTAAAGAGAGAGAGAGAGAGAGAGAGAGAGAGAGAAAGAGAGTTTTTGTCGTACCTAGATGGAGAGAAAGAAAGAAGTAGTTACATCAAGTTTTAAAACGATGTCTAACAACCGCATCTTTTAAAAGTTTGCAGTATAAAATGATAATTACTTGAAATATTACTATTACACTTACACCCATCATAATACTTATTTTTTATTTCTATTTTATTTTAGGTTATTTCATTTATTTTGGGACATTTCACTTTATTTGTTGACCTCTACTTAATAACGAGAAAATCATCACTTTAATATAACATACAGCTCTAAACCCATTCTAAAGGGAAACTAATGATAATTGTAACATAAGTAATAAAAATACTTGTAAAATTTTACAATATATGTGGCAAATATATATATATATATTGGTGGATATGTGGCAATATTAATATTAGAAAATTCCAACAAATTGTTCATTTTAGTTGCTTTATTATTTTATCGTAATTATTTGATATAGGATTGTAGTACTACCTCATTTATTTCAAGCACTAATTTTTGTTGTAAAGTATTCCACCGTACCTGTTATCCTCCAATAAATGAAGAAATTATTCATCATTTTCCTTTCGGTAGTAAATCTTCATCGTTTTACAATGAGAAACTAAAAAGTCAGTTGTCAGATTGCATTAATAATGGATTGTTCAATACAACAAGGTGAGATTGCAAAACAAGTAGGGAATTGGGAATAAGTTGGAAAATCTATTTTGACTGGTCCAGGAGTGAACTTTGACTCTAAGCTGTCGGAACTGCTCCGTCCAAGGACTCGACATCGAACCAGCTCCAGACAGGGTGAGCACGGTTCACAACTTCGGGGCCCCATGGCCGTACCAATTCTAGCTGGACCTGGCCCAAGTTGAGTCTCAGGCCACGTACCCATGCTTACTGACAATTAATAAAAATAAGATCTAGCTGTCACATCATAAAATAATTGAAGGGCTTAGGGCATTCTTGTCTGAATTAATTGTTTTTCAAGGGCTCAACAGTTAATACATGGGTTTTGATATTTGGAAAGACATTATTGTAATAAATACACTCCTTATGCTTTTTGCATCTAAGTTTAGTTTTCTATTCTAACATTCAGATCCCTTCTATTGCTTGCTCACCCATTGAGCCCTTATAACCTTGAAAATTCCACCTTTTCATACTCATAGATTCTAAATATTTTGGTACTATACAATCAATGTTAATATATATATATATATATATATATATTTATCCTCTCTACTTTGTAATTTTATTAAACAATAAGTGGTTAATTAGATGATAGGCGAAAGCACATTTGTGAATATTATTTTATCTTAACTATTCAAAGACAAAAAATAAAGATACGTGAAGCAAATATAAAAAATATATTTAATGCTTACCTATACAAGTTTTAAAGTTATATAACAGAAATAAAGGGAAAAAAATATGCTTCCATTAACTCAAGGTCTGCTATGTGTTCTTAGGAAATTGTAATAGGTAAATTATGAAACATATCAATGTTAAGGGATAAGTTTATTTAAGGTATTAACATTTTAAGTGGTTAAAAAGATATATCAATGTTTTGCAAAAAGAGGTATTAATATTTGACTATAAATGAAAATTAAGTGAATCCAAATATTGATACATTTAATGAATTTTATAAAATACTGGTACCTCATTTTATTCACTTTGTTAAACGTCGATCTCTCTTATTAACCACTTAAAACATTGATATCTTAAAGAACTTATCCCAAAGCGTTGATACATTCTAGTATAATTTGCCCAGTTGCAATAACAATGTCAATATGAAGTTTATATTATTTTAGGGTAATATGATAGTTCATTTATGCAATTAATTACCTGAGATCATTTATAACACTTAAGTAAGCTAATTAATTGAAAAAATTAGCAAACAATGTCAATAACAATGCTATTTTAAATGAACTTATCCCCAAACAATGTCAATATCTTATTAACCACTTGAAACATTGATATTTTAAATGAACTTATCCCTAAGCGTTGATACCTTCTGGTATAATTTGCCAGTTGCAATAACAATGTCAATATGAAGTTTATATTATTATTAGGGTAATATGATCATTCATTTATGCAATTAATTACCTGAGATCATTTATAACACTTAGGTAAGCTAATTAATTGAAAAAAATGGCAAAATATTTAGGTTTTAAATATACATTTTTTTCATATAGTTCATTGCAAGTATTAGCAAAGTTTAGATAGCAAAGATGACATTTACACTTTCAACCAAATTTTTTAAGGTTTAGGCCTGGCCGATTTAAAATATCATCAAGTTCATATTAAGTTTAAATGCATGGCAGAGTTTCAAGCATGTTGAAGATTTTCAAACTTGAATTCGATTTGTAGACCCATTTGGAGTAACATGTCTGAAGGAACCCTACAGCAAGCTTGCTGAAAACTTAGTATTGCTATTACAAGAATTCAAAACCCTTATATAAACTAAATATTATTGCCAAATTTATAACCAAACACATAAAACATGAGTCTCATTTGCAAAGCAATGAAAAAGGCTTATGAAATAACCAAATAAATCTTTACAAATGCAATTAAAATAAAAATGGTAGGGCCGCATGGAGAGAAAAAAAAAACCCTCATGTGTTGAATGGATTAAAGATGGTAAAATTATTTTGCAAACCATTTAAGTTAAAATTGATTACTATTCTTATTCAGTTCAAACCCCTTTAATCATGTATATTCATTAGATCTTTTATTAATTTACTTTTCATACGGTTTATCATGGGATAGTTTTAAAATTTTAATTTATATTCTGTGATAATATACAAAGAGCCTATTACAAACTTATTAATAGTCGTATCCTTGAATTTGAATAGGAATCATCTCTAACTGGTTTAAATAAACCAATTTTGTTGGCAAAAAATAAACTAATTTTATATTTAGATCGAATTCCATTTGTTTAGCTCACAAGTAGTTAACTAATTCCCAAACGTAATTACAATGATAAAACCAAACTACAATAACAATGGCTACATGGAAAAGCATAGAATCCCATCTCTTTATATTCAGATTCTCTATCTTACAAGTAGAGATAGGCACCGGTTCTAAACCGAACCAAACCAGAACTGGAACCACCAGTTCTGGTTTTGAGAAATGATGAGATGTTCGAGATGTTGACTTTATAATGTATAATACATGGTATTTAATTGGAAAACATATAAGAAACATGAGTTAAAAGAAGATAATAAAAAAAATACCTATGAGTGAATGATTCGAGGATAAATATAAATTCTTGTGATTTCTCCTTAAAGAATCAATTAGAAATTGAAAAATTGAATTATGAAATTGGTAGTGTTTTCCTAACTATATTTTTGCACAAATTAAATACATCTTAACATCGGATCCATGTTCCACTGATATGTAATTTGGTTACTTTTTCCTTACCATTATTAGGTCATTGAATTGAAACCACATCTTGTTCATTAAATTTTTTGCAACATTCACAAAAAAATGTGGCATGGTTGCTTGAATTTTTACTAATTGCAATTTCTTTAGGGGATTTTTTCACGTTTAAGAAGACGAATCGAATGACAACCAAAAAATATTAAAAAAGTTTCTGTGATGACAGTAAAGAAGTAAATGACATTAAGTCACAAAACCAATTTATATTAGAAATGCGAGAAGGCCAGGCTTAGTTGAATTAGAATAGTTGCTTGAATGCCACATATAAGTTAGGTCATCTTAGTCAAATATGAATCATCTATATTTGTCAAATTGAATGTAGCTTAGGATCTAATAATTGAAAGTTTCGTGTTGGGGGTGGAGGGGACGGCGGGGGGCGCAGTTACCATCTCTCTTATCCAAGAGGGCCTGCCCAAGCCAGCAGTAAAAGCCATTTGGCACGGCATAACAGCTTTTCTAATCACTCATAAGTTTCTTCTATGCTTTTCCAATGCTCAAATAAATACGTAACTCGTTTCAGCGTGTGTTGGCATACGCTGCCCGCGAATTGCAGTTACAATTAAATAAATAAATAGATCACTTATAAAATTATTTCAAAATTTTCTAATAATTACCATTCATCACCGAAGTGTTAACTTTTGAAAATGGGAATAGGGTGAAGATCACCTAGAGAGCTAATTGTGAGTGTAATACAATCCTACAAAACAAAATTATCTAAATATAAATCATATATTACCAAAATATCAACACAAAATTGCATTCAAAACATGCAATTTTGGTTTTTAAAAAATTACATCTTTAACATGCAATTTTGAAACTTTAGCATATTGCTCGCATATTAAACATTTAATTTATTATAAATAAAATTGCATATTTAATATGCAATTCATTGTAAATGGAAATTTCATTAGTTTTGCAAAAATCACATGTAAGACGTGCAATATTCATAGAAAAATTATGCACATGATTTTGCATCGGTATTTAGGTAATTATTTTTATATAATTAATATTTGTGTAAATAATTTTCTAATGAATAGGTAAATCAACAATTTTCTTGCTAGTTGTACACTTTTACTTAAAAAAAAAAAAGAGAGAGTGTAGAAGCAGATAAATTTTTTAATTAAATTATGTAAGAATGGTAATTCTTTTGATAATATAAGACACAGAGTGACCATAAAGTTTTAATCCAACAACCAGTTATGTGTGTGTGTGTGTGTGTATTAGCATATGATGAAATTGCAATGCATGTGCTTAAAAAATAATAGATTTTCTAAGCATTATATTTTAACAAAAATTACATTAGTAGGGATGATTAATCAATGGAATGCAAATAATAATTAGTATATAAAAGTAAATTTATATTGTAATAAAGGAGTTTCTATATAAAATAAAAGAAATGAAAAAAAAATCGATACTAAACAACATAAGAAGCTCATTAGCTATAATATTATACTAGTGGAGCCACACATCTACTGTGCATGAGGTTGCAAACAAGCTAATGTGTTGACAAATTACTTAAACTCAACTCACTTTAAACTCGATTTGACTTGAATTCTATTAGTAAATGACTCACTTGAAGATTGACTTAACTTAACCTATCACCCCAAAATCGAAGGACGTAGGCAGTTTGCCCATACTTACATATTGCATGACATGTAAGTATGCAAAGGCTTAGAACAAATAATGTCCATATATTAAAAAAATGAATCACAATGATTTGAAATTTCACATATTGCTTTGAGTATCAACATTTGCATCCCCACAATTATAAACTAACCAAACCAAACTAAACTAAGGTAGTAAAATAACTAAAACAACCTATTTTATGATTTATCTTATTCAAGTGATGAAATCAATACCAAGTCTGTAAGCATTGGGAATATCTTTAAATTATACTTGTATAAAAAAAAAAAAAAATTCCCAAAAGAGTGAACTGAAGCTCAGTACATAGCAACACAAGCACATGCAACGTGTACATACAAACCTGATCTAGCAATCTGCAACCCATCAATTTATATCTTTAATTAAGATGCAACAAACACCAATAGGGTACTCATGATTCCAGCAAACGACAAGAACAGAAAGTGACATAGCAAAATAGTGTGGATAGAACAAAAATTGCAAAAAGATGCAATCTTCCATAGAAAAGTTCTCAAGGAATAGGTTTCAAATGTCAAAGATATGAGTTATCACAAAATCCCTAATAATATACTATTTATAGTCTCAACAAAGAAAAAAATAAATAAACAAATCATTAAATTCAAATTGATAAAGCTGTCACAAAGCTGCAAACCTAGGTCTTAAAAGCCTGTGCTTTAACGACAACACCAGCTACCTTGACTACTTCAATGCTGACAGCTTTTAGATGAAGGCCAACGGTTTTCAGCCCCTTGGAACTGCCACCATCCGCATCAGTCTCCTCCATTTAGAAAACTTGCCTTCAAGTTTGAAGGATGGTCTGGATAAAGAGGAATATTAGAATTATGAAACATGGATAAGTCTGCCACATTAAATGTCTTGGAGATACCCATACTATTCGGAAGATCCACCACATAGGCATTATCATTGATGCGTTGAAGCACTACATAAAGACCATATTTCTTCAGCTAAAGTTTACTATAGGTGCCAATCGAGAATCTCTCCTTGTGCAGGAATACCATAACTTGATCACCAACCTGAAACACCTTACACCGCCTATGCTTATTAGCAGCTTGCTTATAGCACCGATTTGCTTCCTTTATCCTTTGTTTCACTTCTTTTTGCACATCGACTAACTGCTCCACCATACGCTTTGCTGGAACATTAACACTATCTCCTTTAGGTAGCTTAATCAAGTCAAGAGTATGATGTGGTACCTTAGTATAGACAATTGAAAAAGAAGACCACTCAGCTGCACTATGGACAATACTGTTGTATGCGAATTCATCATGTGGAAGGATAATGCCCCACTATTTGGGTCTGTCACCACAAAGACTACAAATCAAATTTCCTAAAGTGCGTTGACTACCTCCGTTTGTCTATCTGTTTATGAGTGAGTTGTGCTACTAATTGCAAGGAAGGATCAAACAATTCTACAATGTCCGCTAAATATAACTCAAAAATTAAATCATAATCTAAAGTGATTGTTTTGGGAACTCCATGCAAACGGAAACTTCCTTGAAAAATAACCTGGCTACACTAATCACATCCATAGTTTTCCTACAAGGAATAACATGTCATTTTGGAAAATCTGTCAACAACCACAAAAATAAAATCAACTCCTCTCTATGTATGAGGCAATCCCAACACAAAATCCATGGATAGATTCTCCCAAATATTCTCTAGAACCAGTAATGGCATGTATAACCCAATATTCTTAGCTAGCCCTTTGATTTATGGTAGGTAAAACACTTCTCAACAAATCTATACACATCTTGCCTTAATTGAGTCCATAAAATCTTTCCTTCACTGTTAGTCTTATCGCGCCTCAAATGACTAGCCAATCTGCCTCCATATAAGTCATTAGTCACCTTCTCTGAACGAAGTTCTTGGCAGGCACAGTTGGTTATCATGTATCAAATAACCGTCAGATAAGTAAAAACCAGAAATAGGTTGATTATTTGACACCTAACCCCATATCTTTGCAAAACCCTCATCATGTTACCCCTTTAAGCTGCTCAAAACCTATAATTTCTTGGCTCAAAGTCAATAGCAAAGAAGCTTGCCTACTCAAAGCATCTGGCACTGTATTTTGCACCTTGATTTACGTCGCAACTTGAAGGGAAATTTCTATAAAAACTAGCACATCTCGCATGCATATCACTACTAATCCTTCTTTAGCTATTCAAGTACTTCAAAGCTTCATGGTCCAATAGAGCAAAATTCCTTCTAATCAAATAATTCTCCTAGATTTTAAGAGCAGCATCACCAAATAAAATTCTTTATCATAAGTGCTCCATTTTGCCTTGCCTTACTGAGTTTCTCACTGAAAAATGAGATTGACGTCATTTCTTGTGAAAGAACAACTCTTATACCCACGCCACTTACATCGCAATCTACTTCAAAATAACTTGTTAAAAGCTGAACGGGCAAGGACTGGTGTCATGCACAATTTCTTCTTCAAAACAGCAAAACTACCGGCTGCTTCATCCATCCATAGGAATTTTTTTTCTTCAACAATTCGTCATTAATGCAGTAATGGTGCTAAAGTTCCTAATAAACCTATGATAAAAAGCCATTAACCCATGAAAGCTTCGCAATTCATAAACATTTTAGGAGTAGGTCATTCTCTAGTTGCCTTAACTTTGATTCATCAACCTGTATGCCCTCAGCTGAAACTACATACCCTAAGAATAACAGCTTGTTTGTCAGAAAATTGCACTTCTTAAGGTTGATGTACAGCTTATTTTCCTATAAAGCTGTTAGTACTCTCCTCAAATGAAAAATGGTCTTCCTCACAAGAGAAATAAATCAAAATATTGTCAAATATACCACCACAAATTTACCAATAAACGGCTTCAATACCTAGTGCATCAACTCATGAATGTGCTAGGGCCATTGGATAACCCAAAAGGCATGACCAACCACTCATACAATCCTTCATTCATCTTAAAGGCAGTCTTCTACTCATCACCAGTTCTAATTCTAATTTGATGGTACCCATTCTTCAGATCAATTTTGAAAACCATTTAGCTCCATGTAACCTATTAAGCATATCATCCAACCTATTATAGGAAATTTATATCCCACAATGATTTGGTTAATGGCTCTACTTTCAATGCATATCCTCCAGCTCCCATCCTTCTTCAGTGTTAATAATGTCGAAACTGTACAGGGCTGATACTCTCTTGGATTAACCCTTTCCTCAATAGTTCCTTTACCTTTTTTTTTTTTTTCAAAATCTCTCTCTCCTTCATATTCATTCTATAATAAGGCAAATTTAGAAGGCTAGCCCCAAGAATAAGATCAATATAGTACTGGATGTCTGTCATTGATGGTAACCCATCTAGAATATCATCAGCATCGATTCCTTAAATTCTTTCAATAAAGGACACACCAACTTTGGTTTCTCCTCCACTTGCAACTCAACACTATTCAACAAAATCTGCTTCACATTTAAAGCATGCATTTGCCTGGTTTCTTTGATTTCTGTCTAGAGACAAAAACATACTCCTATCAGGTGGAGTAGTCTTATTTGTCAGTGATAATAACATATACTTCACTCCTTCTTTTCTGGCCTATATACATTACTCTTATCCGTGTGTCATGCATCTACATCAAACTGCCAAGTTCTATAGAACAAAAGATGACACACATCCAAATCTAGAATATCACAATATACCACATCATGATATTTACCTATGGAGAAAGGAACCTTGCAATGTTCTGTCACTTCAAATTTTCCCCTAACTAATTGAATCCACTTTAATGTGTAGGGATTCAGATGTTTTTCTATAAGTAATTTCAGTTTGTTCACTGTCTTTCTTCCGATTATGTTTTCGCAACTACCACTATCACCTATGATGCCAAATACCTTCCCATCGATAGTGGATATGATTCAAAACAACTAGTAGTGTTAAGTCACATTTTGGAGCCAACATCATCCTCCAAACAATAAAAAACTGTCCATCGTCATCCTCATATTCTTCGTCTTCTTGTCCATCAGCCTCACAACAAATTCCATCATCCTCTTCTTCCCTTTCAACCATAATAACTGTCTTTCTTGCAGGACACTCATTAGATTTATGCCCTAGTTGACTGCATCTGAAACACTTCCCAACACTTGGCTTCGCATAAGGATTATTGCCCTTCTTAGCCTCCTTATCTTGCTTCTCATTCACAAGGTGTTTTCCTACAGCTTTATCCTCTCGAGGTCGCCTATTAACGCTATAATCACTAGTTTTCTCCTCCGCCCCTACAATGGTCCTGTACCCCTCAAATTTCCTCCTTCCACATTCCACCTGCATCATCTTAGCTTTCAAGGCCAAACTATTTGCCTCACTTAAGGTACAAATAACATGCATTCTAATTCTATCTCGCAAAGTTAGCTTTAATCCCTCCAAAAACTGAGCTACCTACTGTCCCTTAGATTCTAGAAGGTTATTTCGTTCTGCCAACCTCATAAACTCAGGAGTAAATTCATGCCTTGTTCTGTCTCCTTGCTAGCATCACTGATACTGTTGGAATAAAATCTATTCCTAATCTGGTGGTAGAAATTTCGACTTCATCAAATACTTCATCCTACTAGGTACAAACAGGACCCCTTCCTTCCCGCTCTTTCCGGTACTAAATTCATTCCCACCATGTTGAGGCCATTGCCTTCAAACGACAAGCTACCAACCTAACTCATTTTTCTGGAGGCTTTTCCGTGTGATCAAAGAACCTATCAATCTCTACAATCTAATCTAAAAATTCCTCAATTCCTAAGCTCCCATTAAAGTACAGAACATCTACCTTCAACAGAAAATTTTCGGCATCTCTATCCTCATAATCATTCCTTCTCTAACACCATACTACTGGTAGTGACTAAACCAAGGAGGTTATACATTGCTCTCTTCTGAATCCTCTTCAAAGGCTAGTTATCTACCGGCAGGGACAGGTCTGTCAATAGGGCCACCACAACCTACCTCGACCCTTGGCCTTTTATTGTCATTCCGTCTCCTATGTGCATCAATTCCATAAGCATATAGATGTTTTACAGTCTCCTCAAAACGTTCCTTGAAACATTAGAACATGTGATACATCCATTGCTCTAGACGCCACTCTAATTGTTGCAACACCTCATCCCCCAAAAGGACTACCCTCCTGAACACCATTACGAAGAGCACCGCTATCACTACTAGTAGCCATCTTGCTCTGTTACTAACTGACACAATGAAATAGCATGGATAGAGCAATAATTGCAAAAAGATGCAATCTTTTAGAGAAAAGTTCTCTAGGAATAGGGTTTCAAATGTCAAAGATCTTAAATAAAGAAAAGAAAGAAATAAACAAAATCATTAAAATCGCATGGATAAAGCTGGTGCAAAAGCTACCAGCCTATGTCTCAAAACCAACAGCTTTGATGGCAACACTAGCAGCCTTGACCACTTCAATGCTGGCAAGTTTTAGATGAAGGCCGATGGCTTTTAGTCGGCCTTGAAACTATCACCATCCGCATCAAAAAGGGTCCTAAGCAGACACGAGTTGATAAGACAAGCTGGTGCCTTATTGACTGGAAGAGAACGAGAAAAGAACTAGCCTCATCTAAGGTTAACAGCAATTATTCAAACATTAACTAGTCCAGTCAATTAATATCGTATGGTCCAATGAGTCCCACTCCTCTAGACTATTCTTGAATACAAAATCACTCAGGAGGGTGAACCATACGCTGATATTGTAACCCTCCATTAACTAGCTATCAAGTCACCACCAATGACCTAAACGCCTAACTACCTTGCTAGAGCCTTATAACTTTATTAAGGGTATTGCTTTCTGGCCCAAGACGACCATGCACACTCAAGCATAAATTAAGTCATCTTTAAGTATTAGTCAGGTTTAATGTCTATTCTAGCAAAAAAGTCACTACGTACATATATCTCGAATTCTTAAAGTTGTTGAATCGTGGAACTCACATGAGCATAAAACTATATAAGCAAAACAAATATACTTTTATTATTTCCTAGTTTATCAAATCATTCAACATGCTGTTGTTCAAACATATTATATATTTTAATTATTTATAGTTAATCCATAAATCTATTGCAAGTAAATTTTAATTATCTCAATTGTCATTTAAAAATTAATGAAAAACTCTATTTTATTAAAATTAATATTAATTAATATAAATTGTTATTTCATACACCTGTTTAATAGAATTATGTAAGGAATCGGTTTGGTTCACATTATTAATTTTTACGAAAATGTTAAATTCCACATTCCAATGCAAGACTTTAGATAAAGCAATTTGTCATCTTTTTTTTTATTGGTTATACAATTTACACATAACGAGTAAAACAACTTAAAAGATTACTATTTCTATATTCCTACGAAAAATATAATTATAGAAAGTATACATTACCTAATATAACTTTTAACGAGGTTCGCAATTTATCACCTTATAATATAATAATGGAAAAATGACAAACAAATACTTTCCCTTAGTTATTGAAGATTGCACAAGTATAAGTATGTCATCATCTTCCTTAATTTGATATGAACCAAAACTATAGAAACCACTAAAACTTTATTATTCCATAAATTAAATAGTATCATAACTACAAAAAGTAACCAAATTAATAAAAAAAAAAGTAAATTTTTTTTACATGGAGCGACAAAGCTTACAAATAAAAGAAAGGTAAAGGAAGTTTGTTGAAATATCTTATCTCTCCATCGCAAAAGTAGAGCACGGATTGAGATGTAAGAGTTAAAGCATAGGCATCAAGAAGGATAGGAAACAATGACATGGGACAAAAATGTAATTATTGAAGACAGATTTTTATTATAATAGAATGGGTGGAAAATTTGTTAGAAGATTAAGAAAGAATAAAAGAATGAGAGAGAATGAGAGATAATGAGTCACTAAGGTAAGAAGACAAGATGATGACGTGTGAATTTAAGAGAGAGAATAGCATCTTTTAGAGAGAAGGAAAAAGAAAAAAAAATGTAACAAGATAAAGGGGGAAAAATACTAATAATATATACAGGGAAAAATAATAATATATTAGAAAGAGGTGATAAATAATCAGGAGTGCGGTATAAAAAAATTAGGTAGGAAAAACATTCATTTAAACAGTATTTAATAACTTATTTTGAACTATAGAATGATTACGTACCATACTAATATTTGACTATATTGTCATTAAATGTTATTTACGCAATTTATAAATCCAAAATTTTCTCAACTAAACGTTACGTTTCGGAACTCCTATGAACTTTTGTTTTTCTTTGTATGCTTTATTTCTTTAATTTCCTTGATTATTTTTTACACTTTGATTTGGGGCTTCTCACAACCTTGATTCAGTAATGAGTCGAGGAAGAACTTGTACTCTAATTTAGGTTGAGAGGCAGCTTGCTTGCAAACAAACTTGTGAGCGAACTCGTGAATAAGTGCATTAATAAGCTCTAGGTTTGTGAGTTTTATATTTATGATATATTTTATATAAATTTATATGAATAGGATTAAAAAATTAAATATGAAAAGTTTATAAGAAAATCAAGCCAAACTCAAATTTGATTTTCAAATAAGCTTAGTTCGAACTTGAAATTCAGACTTAATAAAAATGCTTAACTCAAGTACAAACTCAATGATTTTTAAACGAGTCGAACTCAAATCTTTAAAATCTCATATTGACTTGTTTGCATCAAATGCAACATGTGGCACTAGCGTAAGTGCAATTGTTCATCAACTAAACAAGGAAATTATTATATAACATGCATTTAAATATAATAATTTTTAATTCAATAGATAGATATTAGACAACCTGAAGATAAAAATATAAATATACATAGTAAATAATTAAATATGTAATCATAATAGACAGCCACTGGCTTCTCCTGATTATTACCTTTCGCTGTCGAGAAAAAGGCCAAACCTTGCTGTCTTTGCTTTATCGAATATGAAATCTCCTTTTGCCAGGCCTTGTAAGCCTATAGTGCTATGTGTTGCACCTTAAGAAGAAAGAAGATCATTATATGGTTCATTTGTTTTCATTTTACGACTGTATAAACTAATTTAGATCGTGAATGGAGGAGTTCTTCATAAATCATAATTAATATAGGCTAAATAGTGAAGTATTAGGTAATATATAAGGGTAAGTTATAGGGATAACAATAATCAAGCCATGCAATTTCAATTATCTTCCGAGCAAGCTTAATTAATCGATAACTAGAAATGAATGAATAATTAATAGTACCTTTTTGACTGGGTAAATGTATTGAAAATTATAGAATACGTACGAGTATAATATTTCTATAACTTGTTATTAATAAAATAGGGTATTTATATGAGATATACATACCATGTATCCATCTATTCTAAAATACATGGGATACAGAGGTTAAGGTATAAAAAAATCATCACCCCATAAAATTATTGAAAATATAATAATAGAATAAAAATGTATTATAATATCTGCTTCAAGTTCTAAAATCTATCCAAAAGAAAAAGAAATAAACAGTAAACAACCGAGACACAGATATATTATGGTAGAAATAGGCAATTTTGAGCTATCAACCGTACATTTATAATCAATGTACAATATATTATGAAATAAAAATGTAAAAAAAAAAAAATCTGTTATAAGAGTGTAGCATAAACATGTGTAATTATCAATGAATCCCATATAAAATTTGCTTTCTTTAAGCTATTATAAAAATACTGGTAGATTCATATTGTTAATAAATTATCTTTAAACTTTAGCATTATAAAAATAAAATAAAATCATCTATAATTTTCATGAGGTACAATCTATGATCTACAAGGTACATATTTATATTGTTTTTGGAATACTACAGGATAAATTTGGTTTAAAAATTTTAAAAAACCTATGCTAATATATAGGATGAATTATGAATAGATTTCAAACCTTTTTCTACTCTGTGTCCTCTTTCCCTACGCCTAATAGCAACTTGAGGCACTTTATTGATGGATACAAGGTAAAGGAAGGATATAAATTTCACTTCCCTCTTTAGTCTATTCGATATGCTTACTGTGTATTTACTGATTACACATTGCAATGCGTAATTTAATTCTAGATCTACTATTTTGGGCTTTCTATTTAATTTTTTCTTGCTGTACATAGTAATATATAGTTGATGGAAGAAAAAGGAAGTAGTTCGGAAATGGCAAAAGGAAACTTTCCTCGTTGAAATAAAAACAATATAGAGTTACCATCTTTCTGGCATGTAATTTATTGATTGAGGTTTCATCTAGAGGCAGAAATAATTTTGTTTATATACGTTTGCACACCAGACAAAAGTCTCAGGACAAGTCCAATATCTATTAATGGTGGTCAGATTCCCTCTGTCTATTTGAGGAAAGAAAATTGGAGACAGCTCCAAGTAAACACAGTTGAGATTTTAATTATCGAAAATTATATATAAAACACTTTATAAAATCCACCGAAATTCTAAATAATAATAATAATATTTATAAGCTAATAATCATCTAGTTAACATGTTGTGTCATTGAACTTTTCTCCTTAATAAATTAGAGGTGTAAAAAAAATTACATGAAATATGTTATCATCAATATAGAACAAAGAATTCTTGAACTAAGTCCAGCCTATGAACTAATTAGGCTAACCACTTGAGTTAGGGCTCTATCCATACAGACATAAACACAATGTACACTAGTAAAAAGATGGGTTTGAGAGGCGAAATTTTTCGCCTCAATAGCTCGGAATTCGCCTCAAAATTTCGCATTTGGAGGTCGACCGTGTTAGAGATAAGAAGACGAGAATCACCGCATTATTTTCTACATAAGGCAAAACTCGCCTCATGTTTTAAACATTGGCCGTGCCATGTCAGAAAAGCATGAGGCAAAACTCGCCTCATACCAGCTGACATGGCACTCAGCCATGTGATGAGGCGAAATTCGCCTTATTTTTAAGACATGAGGCAAGTTTCGCCTCATATTTGAATTTTTTTTTTCAAAAACTCGTATTGAGTTATTTTATTAAAAAATTTATAATTATATATATATTACAAATTATTAATATTAATATTTTTATTTAAAATATTAGGTTGATAATCATAATTATCTAATATTTTTACTCTAAACATTAGAAATAGTAAAAATATTATGATATTATAAATATGTTTATATTGGTGTAAATATTATAAATTGTCAACATGAATATAATTTGGTCAATAAATACAAAAAATTGTAAATCAAAAAGAAAAATTATACGTTATATTATAGTTGATTTTAATGTTGTCGAACTTGTAATAATAAATGATAAAAGCCTACAAAAAATAAATACAAACAAATAATTACAGATAAAAACTAAATATAAAAATTTAAATAAAATTAATACAAATGCAAAATGAATTACCGAAGAGGTGGAAAGAATTGTGAAAAAAAAATGTAGTGAAGGAGATCGTGAAGAATGAAATGAAAAGCATTCGGCCAGAAGAGAAGGAATTTATATAGGAAGTGTAACTGGGATGATAAGGCGAAGTTAGCCTCATATTTTGGAATCTGAAGGGAAATTGGCCTCATGAGTTGGATGATGAGCCAATTTCCCTCACATGACTAAATGAGGCGAACTTTGCCTCATTATCAAATTTTAATTTTTCCGCACCCGTCTTTTTTCTCGCGCGCACTCGTTTTTTCCCATTTGTCCTTTTATTTATTAAAAAATATTTAAATATATTAAATATTAAATTTGAAATAATATATATAATATAAGAAAATTTTATAATCAATTGATTTACTAGTAGATAAGATTGAAGAGTTACAATTAAAAATCTTAAGCAAAAATTTGCAAAATGAATTATTTACGTTTATGGAGGATTTTAAACAATAAATGATCGTAACATGATAATTTTTGTATTAATATATAGTTTCCTTTGGCATTTGTATTTTCACAAGATCTTTTAATAATATTAAACACATAAAAGTATATTTGGCCATTTTATAAAAATTTATTATTAAAATATTTATTTATACCATAAATTATTTCATATGTAATGTGATAATTATGTATTTATTGTATTTGTTATGAAATTGTTCGTACAACATAAATATTTATTATTAAAATCTATGATTTATAATCTTATAAATCACATGATATTTGATATGTAAATAAGATATTGATAAAAGTAGATGATAAACTTAGTTTGATGAGGAAAACTTTTCAAACCATATATAAATCTTACTCATAGAAAATTATATTAAAAATGATGTTGAAATATGTATTGATAATTTTTTTGAAATTCAACATCTTAACATCAAAATTTGTACATTTAACTAGAATCTTACAATGTAAATCCATTATTTATAATTTTATAAAATAATTAACATGCAGGATGTAAATAATTTATTAATAGTAGTTTTTAGTGTTGTGCGAAATTAAACACACAAACATATATTTTGAACGTTTTGTAAAAATATCATAAATAAAATTTGTTATTTTTAATAATATAAATTTATTGATATAAAATATGTAAATTTATATTGATATATACAGTTTTTTCTTTTCAATTAAACATGTCATCCTAAATTTTGCATGATTTCCGTAAATATTCTATTATTAAAGGAAAATCATCTACTTTGGTATTCTTAAGCTTTTGGATTTAAATTTATTTCATTTGTCAAATTGAAACTACTCCCTCCATAAAATTTAAACAAATCGCAAATTTTTTTACATGAATAACCATTCCCTTTTTTTTTCACTCTGAAAAGATTAAATTGTAATTTATATTTATATAAACAAATAGACGAAAATCATCCTCTATATAAAATATTTTCTATCAAATTCAGAATCTATATTAAACTTTTCAAAGTAAAGGCTATTATTATTACCATTGGCGTATTTAGTAATTCGTGCATCTTTTTCTATCAAAATTTGCAAATATATTATGTGGTTAACAAACGAAGTAATTGATTTATACTTATCAATTTATTTTATATATGTTCGATTATGGTATGTGAAAATGGATCGCGGGTGCATTGAGTGTTTCTATAATTAAATTAGACGTGCATGGTAATCATCATAGAAAATGACCATACGAAGGGATAAAACATGACGATAATCTTAATGATCCGCATGACGTACAAGGTGCCAAAGAAGTTCAGCAACAAAACATAAACAACATGGCCTAAACAATAAAAACGATGAAAAAAATGAAACACAGCAGCACCTACTGCCGTCGCTGCTGGCATAGAAGAGCACGCTCAGATCTTCTCACGGATGTTCTCTGAGACATCGTAGATGAGGAAGTCGAAGTTGGTATCGACTGACCAGCAGAAGGATGAATCAGAGTATGTGGAAGCTGCTAATAGGTAGAAGGATGTGAAGATGAAGGGGCCCCAAAGAAAGCGTACGATCCCAACACAGGTGGCTGTGATGCAAACTGTGAGAAACCTGACCCCCCTGCCCATGGGGTGAACCCCGAAGGCTGTTAGCCTCTCTGCTATACAAAGCTGTCTGGTGACTCATGAAATGGATCGTGTGAAGGATGTGTGAACATGGATGGATGGCTCAGCATCCCGTAAAAACCTTCGTAAGGATATGGAGGAGGTGCCACTGGTGTGAATGGTGCAAAGCCAGGTTGACTGAGATTAGGGTCACAAATAGGGGTCTCCATCTGCGGTGCAGCGTGATGGTATGGATGGTAATGCCCGAAGGAAGACGTAGAAGGAGGATAGACATAGTTCATCAACAACTCAATTTGCTCCTCCATCTTCTCAATTTTGGCCTCCTAGCTGGTCCTATCATACTCAAAGTGGACCAAATTCTCCTCACGTGATTGCTCATAGTAGTAAACCCTGTGTTGATCTATCGGCATGTCATAGCCGAAGCCACGACGGTAAGCGGATCTATGGCCCAAAACCTCCTCCATAATGACCTTATCCTCCTTAGGATGCTGACCTGACGCAGCAGCAATATCATCATTGTGCTTCCTTTTTTCCACCATGTGTACCTAGTTAAAACAAATTGAGCACAATGTGAACATAATCATACAAACTGATAGATAAGGTGTATTACATTGGAATTTGATAATCGAATATACTAACATAATTCTGCATGGAGACCTCCGACTCCCATCGATCTGTTAACTACCCTTTCTCTCTCCTTAGGTGTGTGTGCTTGTAGTTTTCTATTGGTGTGAGATCTTGTAATACATGATTAATGAAAATCAGGACAAGAACATAGCATAAATACCCACATACAATGTACTTGTAATACTTATATTTGTGAGTGCATGTTGAAGCATGGACTTCGTACCACTCGTATGTACTGACACTTGCTTCTTCCCATTCTCCGTATTGATCGTGGATTGAAACTACACGTTTCGAGAAGAAGTAAACAAATGAACTATATCTTATCCATATATAATTTACCACATTGATAATCGTGCCTTATAATCCGGATCTGTCTCAACAAAGTAGATAAATGCCCTCCATTCATCTAGTTTATGCTCGAAACCTGGGTAGCTTACTAACAGTTGTTTTGCCTCTACATTTGCCTATGATGTAATTTTTAAGCTATATCGAAGCTGACCATAGGATTTGCTTGCCAAATAGTTCAACGTCACCCACCATTTGTGGACTTTCTGCCAATTTTTCGATAGTTCAAACTTATTTTGCAAATTAAAAAAGAAAAGTTCAATGTGTTAGTGGATGGTGGAGGAAGCAAAAAATTGCCTTTTGAATATGTTTGTAGGCTAAAATGAACTTACCATAACTTTGCTGATGATTCCATGCTGATAGGCCTTCGGAAATGCTAACCATGCCTTCCCTCGAGCTCCAGGAGCAAACAACTTCGCCGATGCTTTATGATGGAGTAAGAACTCCAACCTAACCATCTCCGAACATGAGTATATAAGACCCATATACCCATCTAGCATAGTGATAGTCGGTCTACGGCCTGTCCTCCTATACTCCTCCTCCGCCCGATAATCTCTATACATACCCCTGCGCCTCTCTGACACCATGATGTTTGCCTCTTCACGCTTAGTTGCCACAACGGCCTCCTCATGCTCCACTACTGTGGCATGTAGGTCATCAGGGTTAACCTGAGTAGGCATATCATCCGGAAGGTCATACATCACCTCTTCTCCGATGCCCAGCTCATTTACCTACCCTCGTTGAGGCTCAGCGGTCTAGCCCAATTGCTCATCCATCTGTCTGACCTGCTGATCAGTCAGTAATGTTGTAAAAGAGCCTCCTATATAATGAAATAAGAAAAGTAACACATGAGTCTAAAATGGATATAAAATTGATATGGAAGATAAAAGATTGACAATTGAAGATGGCAATCCCATCAGTGTATTGCTCGGGATGTGCCTGGGAGTCCTACATAAGCTAATCCATGAAATCCGAGTTACTCATCCTGCAGGTTATAAAAATAATCATCATTAGCGATTAATTTTTTAAGTTCATTACGAAAAAAAAATGCATGTGATAAAGAATAAATAAATAAATGTATACATACAATCTATTTGTTTGAATCATCATCCCCTATGCCATTGCAACCCTCACCCAGGTCGGGTAGGCATGCAAGGTTTCCTAGATCAACAAATATGCAATCGATTGGAATTGCTCATGACCTTTGCACTGTCTGTTGCATTGGCTCCTCTGTTAGAGGTAGCTCAATCGATTCAACATCTTCTGTGCTCTCAAATTAGAAGAGAGAACGGGTAAATATATGATGGTATACAACTTTCTGTACAATCCTCCAGTTGCCAAATTGCTTGCTTAGGTCCTTTAGGTAAAATACTTGTTGCACTTGGTTCGCAAGGATGTAAGAGTCGTTATCGTACCATGACCTTGCAATGTTGATGGAGATGAGGTCTCCATCGACAATTTCTGGTTTATCTCGATCAGTATCAAATCACCTGCATTTGAATAAAAATACTTTCTTCGACCCTAGATAATTTAGTTGTATAACTTTTGTGAGAATTCCGTAAAAAGTTATTTGTTGTCCGCCATCTGCATCAATGACATATACACCACTATTCTGTGATCTTAATCCCGCCTTCTTGGCTTCTGCGTTGTATGAAATACCATTCACGATGCAAGCGTTGAAGCTATATCGATGAATATCAGGGCCCCATGCTAATGCTTCGAGATCTTCTAGCATCTGATGCCCATGGACAGACGTTTGCTCCATAATCTCCAAACGATGAGAATGGTTAAAGTTACATGTAAAGATATCGATAAATTTATGTTTTTGAAGTCTTCAGCAAGTGTCAACCTTGTTTCTAAACCACTCGACAAAATGTTTACATGTTATTCCTCCCACATTGCGTGCTCCACGTGCAGTAAGTTCGTTCTCGAACATGGTGAAAATATCATGTTATCAGGTCATAAATGAATAAAAGGGACATGACATACTTTATAAACAGTTGCACTTCCTCGTAATTATTCAACACTGTCCAATGCATCCTGTTGAGTTCTACGTCCAAGCTTATTATAGTGCATGCTCCTATTGAACGTATGGGTTGTGCGAATACTCGAAACGATGACGATAGACATTTCTCCAGTGGTTCGTCCCACTGTCTGTGGGGTCTATTTATTCTTGAGTCTATGTGATCGAAATACAGTGAGCAAAATTAAATGCTTTCCCTTACAAGATATGACTCAGTAATTGAACCCTCTGGTCTTGCCTTGTTCTGCAAATCTCCCTTTAGAACTCCCATGTATCTTTCAACTGAATACATCCAACGGTATTGGACCATACCACACATGCATGCTTCATTCGGAAGATGTATGGCTAAATGGATCATAATATAAAAAAAAAAACAAGAGGAAATATCATCTCTAACTTGCATAGAGTTAAGATTATTGTTTTTTCCAAGGACTCCAGTAGATTCACATGGAGTCCTTTAGCAGTCAATTTCCTGAAAAGATGAGATACATCACATACAACATCGTAAATAGGAATATCCCGGACCCACGAATGACTACTAGGAGAATCCATTGTAGCAAAACATGACAATCATGGCTTTTCAGACCTCTCAAACTGACTTCATCAGCACCTAGGCAAAATGATATATTGGAAGCATAACCATTAGGCAACTTCACATCCCTAATTGAGTTACATACCTTTCTTATTTGCCAAGTGGATAGTGTATATACAGCTAGTGGCTTGAAAATGCGTCAACCATGTTGCTGCAGGTGTAGCTTGGAACAAATATCCATTTCTTGGAGGGTGAGTCTCGCCTTATCTGTGTTTTTTAACTTGCTCTTAAGATTGAAAATAGTCCCCACTAGGTTGTCGTATATATTCTTTTCGATGTGCATCACATCCAGGTTATGTCGTATGTGCAGTTTACTCCAACATGGCAATCGAAATAGCAAACTCTTCTTACACCAGTTAGTGTCGCCTTCATTCCTTCGACGGCATAGCCGCTCTTGTAGTTTTCCCAAAATGACATGCTCATACCGACTCAATTGATCGACAATGTCTAAACCAGTGAAATCCCTTGGTCGTGCTAGTGTTTCCAAGGTATCGTCAAAACCTACCCTGTCGTGACGTCATCTATGTCTCAAAGGCAAGAACCGTCTATGGCCCATATAGTGAAACTTACTGTTTGAATGTCCACTCTTGCAGTCGACGTGACATATAGGACATGCTTGTAACCCTTAGTCGTCCAGCCTAAAATGTCACCATAAGCCGGGAAATCGTTAATAGTCTATAATAATGCAGCATGCATTCGAAATATCAGTCCTTTGACCACATCTAGTGCTTTTACCCCACTCCTCTAAAGTTCTTCTAGCTCTTCTATAAGGGGTTGTAAGTACACATCAGTGTCCTTACCTGGTGATTTTGGCCTCGATATAAAAAGAGACATCATCATATATGGCTCCTTCATACATCTCCATGGTGGAACATTATATACAAACATAATAACTGGCCATACATTGTATGTTATGCTCATGTTTGGGTATGGATTAAACCATTAGTGGCAAGTCCTAATCGTACACTTCGGGGGTCCAACACGAACAAAGGATATTTGCTATCCAATCCCTTCCACTATTCGGAAATCCATAAGATGCCTCAACACACCCTCCACCGATATATACTTTTCCTTGTGACATCTCATCTTTGGAGTTGTCTTCCAGCACATAAATAGCCATTGTAATCTTGAAATTAATGGGAAATGTCGTAAAACCTTAACCGGTACTGTTTTCTGTTTTCTTGAATGAAGCTTTTACCTTCCTTCCCACACACTAGGCAATTATCAAGATTTTCCAATTCTTTTCGAAACACACACGATCATTTTTGCAATCATGGATCATGTTTGCATCCATGCCTAATTGCTTCAAAAACTTTCGTGCTCCGTAGTATGATGCAAGTAACAAATTGTCGGTAGGTAACAAACTTTTTATTAACTCAAGCCAATTGTTAAATGACTTCACTGACTGCTTACCGTCAACCTTTAGATTTATCATTTGAAGTACTGCTGATAATAATGAAAACTTTGTATAGCCCAGATACACTGGAGTCTTTGCTTTTTCAAACATTCCACTCCACCCCTCTCCATCAAACCCACTACTTTCACCTTTGCTATCAACATCATCTCCATCAGCATCACTTATATTAGTGGCAATGTCTTTCAAAAGTTTTTTATCTACTTCATCTTCAAAGTGCATATATTCAGGTGGATTACTCCTTCATCATAATAATATTATCATGTACCCCGTATTCATCTACATCCTCTCCATGATAAATCGCGTGTCATATGCCAAGTTCATTCAGACATCCTAAATTGGCATCTAATTAATTATCACATCTTAGTTACATCAGATAACTCTCCTATAACTATCCGAGCATCTAATATTGGAACACTATATGTTCATTTAACTTATTATTAAACCCTATACGTGTCATGCAATTAAAGACAATATGTATAATTTTTTTGAATCACTAACAAGAAATACATTACTACAAATTCAATATAAATTAATTGATAAACATATAAATAGGAGCAGTTAGTACTGCATTTAATCTACGTGTCATGAAGTTATACACATTACGCATGTATTAAATAATAATATATAATTATTACATTCTAACTATATATAATTTTTGTGAACACACAAATAATTGTATTTAGACTACGTGTCATCAAGGTAAACACAATACACATGTATTAGACAATAATATTTCATTACTAGATCGTGAATACATATAATTTTTTAGCTTACTAATAATAAATATACATTAATTACTAAATATATAAGTACTAGCAATTCAATACTTACAGTTATTCTACGTGTTATTAAGCTAAGCACATTAAACAAGCTTCAAATAATATATAATTACTTGATCCTAAATATATATATATATATAAATATAATTTTTTCAATTACTAACAACAAATACATAACTATAAGTTGAATATACATTAATCAATAAACATCTAAAAATTAACATCTCAATATTTACATTTAATCTATGTGTCATGCTATTAAACATAATAAACATAGATTAAATAATAATATGTAATTACTACATCATAAAAATATACAATTTTTTTAACTACACACAACTACAAATTAAATACACATTAATAAATAAATATATCACTACTAGTATTTAAATAGATGAATTAAAAATTTCATAAAAATTGAACTAACCTTTTAGTAATTGTAGTACTCCAAATATCCGATCGAATCTACACAATTTATCAGATACTTACATAAAATAAAAATATAAATCAAAGATATTTTATTATAAAAATTTATTTTCATATAAAATATAATAGGATAAAAATTAAACAAAAAATATAAATTTACCGTATATTAAATTTACTAAATTGAAAAGATTTTTTTTTCACTGGTGTGTGTGTGCGTGTAGGTGGAGGGTGTGTGTGTGTTAATGGGAGTATGTGTGAGTGTATGTGGGCGAAGTGTGCATTTGTGTGGGGGTGAGAAACAAGAAGTGATTTGGTGTGTGGTGTGTGTGAAGTGATCGGTGTGTTTGTGTGTGTTTGAGAGCGCGAGAGTGAGAGAGGTAATCTGTGTGTGTGTGAGAGAGAGAGAGTGCACGAGAGTGAGTGAGAGAGGAGTGATTTGTGAGTGTGTGCGAGTGAGAGTGTGTGAGTGACAGAGAGAGACAGGAGGTATATAGAGAAAATATGAGGCGAAATTCATCTCATTGTCCAAGTCAACGATGAATTTCACCTCATCTGCTTACTGGATGAGGCGAAATTCGCCTCATATTGGATTTAGAGGCAAAATTTGCCTCCGAATCTTGAAGAGGCGAATT
The DNA here is from genome assembly GCA_024138025.1 of Combretum micranthum. Taxonomy (NCBI): domain Eukaryota; kingdom Viridiplantae; phylum Streptophyta; class Magnoliopsida; order Myrtales; family Combretaceae; genus Combretum; species Combretum micranthum. Next base: position 835,842 of record JAMXBD010000492.1, on the reverse strand, counting down.
TCGCCTCATTATTTTACCTCATCTACCAACTTTTCTATTAATGGTAGTTTCAAACTAGAAACTAGACCGGAATCGTCATCGGCCCATCCGGTTCCATTGGTTTCAAGCCAAAAATCGATGGTTCTAGGCCAATTCGAAAAACTAAAAAATAATAATAACAAACCAAAACCACTGCGTGTATGGCTGGAAAGCAAAGGAAAAGGAGAAAAACTTAAAATATATAAAAAATCATAATAATGTTATAAGTATTTAAGAATTTAGATAATCTTAATGTAAGAAAAGATTAAGGAAAGTTCTAGATTGACCATTAATTCATGTGCCGAGTCACAGCTCGTTAAATCAATATGTTTTTTCTTATTTTTTAATTTAAAAAATAACTTTTAATGATAAAAATAATAGAGATAAAATTAAAAAATGAAAAATACAATTAAATAAAGCAATTTTTAACTAAATGTATAGCTAAGCCTAAGATAAATATTATTTAATCCATTTGTTGAAAGAATTATTCAATGCGTGCATTCATTTATATACAAATACATCTACTTGTAATTATAAAATTTGTAATGTGAGACTACAAAACACTCAACACATAAATAACTCCTATAATGACAAAATAAAGTCTCATATTATTAAAAAAGAAGAAACCACTTTAGTTAAAAAGTATATAAAAATCGAATTGTATAATATTTTAATTATATTTATTACTTATGTTGTTAACAGTATATTTAATATTGTTAATAGCAATAAATTTACACTATTTGCATACAAAATAATTTAAACTTTTTTTTATATTTTTTTCACTTTTCCTTTTTTCTTCTTATTATTTTTTTTTTATGACTAGCCGCGAACGCACGTATCGGAGGTTTGGACCAACTAGACTTGGCAATCCATCAGTGCAGAGTTGGGCCGGTCATGGATCTTGCCTGACCCATACCGAGTTCTTCATCGGTTTAATTGGTCTGAGTATCTTGTTCTTTATATATATATACGTTATATAATATATTTTTTATTTTTTTGTCCTTGTTCTCTCTTCTCGCGTCCATTTTCTAGATAGAAGACAGCAAACTTAGCATGGAAAGTTGTCATATTCCTGCACGTCCACATTGCCCAGCGCATGGAAAAGTATGATAACAACGTTTTTGGCTGATAAATGATAATGATTCATAGGTTTTTTGTTTTGCTAGCCTAATATAGCATGCTTGATGAGAGATATGGCTTAACTAGCCAGTTGGCCTTACCAGGATTGAGCCAACAAATGACGTTACGACATAGAAAACAATGGAACAGGATGACAAGTTGACGACCCATACTATCCTAGATTAGGCTTAGGCCGATATTAGGTACAGCTTTATCAAACCCATGATTTAATGTGTCTAGGCCGATTCCGCTTGTAATAAGACATAGATCAACCATCGTACTTTGTTCTTAAATAATCTATTTGGATTTATATTTATATTAAAATAATATATATAAATATATTTTATTTATATTTAATTTATTAATGTTTTTATACTAACTATTTTTTATTTATCTATATTATTAAAGTCAAAAGACTCAATTTTTGGTGTCTTTAATGTATATATAATCTTTTATATATGATTTGACAAAAATGACCCATGCATTTTAAATTTATAACTTCTTTTTTGAAAAAAAAAACTATCTCTCCTTAATCTTTTTAAAACCATAACTACTGTACTTATCTTTTTTACTTTTAAAAATTTGTATTTTAATGTAAAATAAGAATATTAATAACATTTAAATATATTAGAGGATTGAATCCAAAATCCAGAAAGAATTTTTTATAGTAAAAAATTAATATTTATAATAAAATATTTAGGTTTTTTTGTTGTAGGTACACCATCCACTAGTATCTATTTATTAATAAAAAATTTATTAAAAAAAGTTTGAAACAAGTACCTCTCATCTGCCCCAAAACGATAGCCAAACAGATTTGGTAGCAACATACATATAGCGTTAATCAATAAGGAAAACGATTTAGTAATGTAGCACGCTTTAATGATTGTCACAGTTTGAAGATAATGAAAGTCAAAAGCATATGTGAAATTATTTTTAGTGCCTAAGATTCCCTAAAGGAATGAAATTGGTGAGAAACACATAAACATGATGTAATTTTACGAAGGGACTTCGTCTAGATCGTTCGAACAAAGTCAAGCGGTACTAAAAAATACATATAAAATCGTAAGCATTATGAATTTACAAGATTCGAATGAAACGTGGTCGAATTATCCATATGATCAGTTTTTGTTAATTATGCATCTTTTTTATTTGCAGTGTCTAGTCACTTGTTTCATGTAGATATATTTGTATGGTCTGTTTTTCATCTGTATTTATATCTTTTTCAAATTATATGTGTAAATATATCAGATTTACATATATATTTTATCTATATTATCTATTTGATCTTTTGATGAAAACTGCCAACTTTTTTTTTATCTATATCTATTTATTGATAAATAATTTGTTAGAAAAAAGTTAAAAAAAAGTGTCTGTATCTGCCGAAAAAAGCCAAACAAACAGACCCATAGTAAATCCATTGAGGACTTTTATTTATCTTTCTCAAGACCTTATACGATTTAAGACCAAAAAAAAAAAAAAAAAAAAAGGTTTTAATCACATCTCACCATAATCATATGTATACTATGAATGAGTCTAGTTAAAATGATATAGTACTGAGATTAAGTTTGACTCAAAATATTAAAGCTTGAATTCGATCGAGCTCATGACCTTAAGTTTGAGTTTGACGCTAGGTAATATTACGTAATCTTGAACTCAACTCGATTAAGTTTGTTTAAGCTTAATTTATTATAAATATATATTTTTAATTCTAATTGAAATCAATACCCAAATTTGATTTGAATAATTTGATTGACATTATATTCAACTTAAGCTCAGAACTCAATTAATCTCGTAAACTAATTGAGTTAAACATATAAAACTCAAAATTAACCATTTAAGTAGCTCCATCTTAAGATCGGCTCAACGATAATTTTTGAACTGCTTAGTTTATTCACAAAACAAGATATAATTGAAAGATATTATTTAGAAATAAAAAACTTGGTTGGTTCTTGAGAATCGTATCAAAAGCCCATACCCTCTTTGGATTCCTGATAAGCAGCGCTTCCAGTTTCTCTAACCGGAAATTCTTCATCTTTATCCAATATAATTTAAGTTGCATGTTTTGCCTGATATAAGCATAAAAACAAAAATTGTAAATCAATAGGACATTACGACAGCTCAATTGTATTATAAAGTCACTATTGTAGACGACTTTTCTGTTGACATACTCTCAGAACCAACCAATCATGTCCCGAGGTTTTGAATTTTTCTTTTTATTTTATTCATAATTTTTTTGGCCATCTATATATATATATATATATATATCTATTTCATAATTAAATCGATGGTTACGGAATAAGCACGTTTTTTATTCGGGAATTATTATCGAAAACAATGCCCCATAATTTTTCAATCAATTATAGTAAAAAAGTATTGTGAACAATTGAATAATGATCGTTTGTTTTTCTTTTTTTTTTTTTGGCCATAAAATAATGATCATTAATTTAAGCTTGTCTTATTAACGTTTATTCAACTTGTAGTCCCGATATATCGCATTGAGAATAGTCTTATAAGAAATTATCTTTTCGTTTTGGCAAAAAATATAATAATAATTAATAAAGGCATATATTAAACATTTTATTAACAATGATATTATAGCTTAATGACATCTTCCTGGTTTAATAAATAAAAAGTTTCGGGTTTGAATGCCATTTTTCGGTTATAATGACAAAAAAAAACACATTTAATTAATGACCCCAAAAATATAAAATATATATATATAAATACGCACGCATACATTCTTATAAACACATATCCAAAATACCATAAATAGATAAGATAAAATCTCGCCTTCTAACATGAGTGTACATTAGAATTAGAGTAGTCACAAAGTTGAACCATCGATTGAATCAAGACCATTGGATTATTTTTCTTTTTTTTTAATAAAATTTTGGTTTTTAGACGTAATTTAATCTGGATATTGACTATTGGTGACCATTAAACTGATCTATTAGAAAAGTTCAAATCAACATTTGAATGAAGGATAAATATTAAATTTAGTATCTAAACTTTACCAATTTTTATAATTATTTAAATTTGATACCAAAACTTTTCTTGTTTTGTAATTAACCATCTAATTATTATCCATTTTATAATAACTACTTAAACTTTGGTTATTTTACATTCCATTATCAATTCAGGTATTATATGACTTGAAAATATTTATATAGTAAATTAATATTTTTAAATTTAAAGTAGTTAATTATAAAATTAGATAAAATTTTATTACATTCACCCTTAAAAAAAATAAGAAGACAATTCAACATTAAAGTAGTTGTTGAAACTTTATCCTTAAAATATAAGCACGATATTAAATATGGTCCACCATCTACATCTTACTTTGAAGATATAAATAGGAGAAGATTTTAGTTGTTTATTTTTACTTCTTTTACCTTCCTTGTCCTTTCTTTCTACCTCGACGTGAGAATCTTTGAAGATTTTGTATGGTAACCAATCAGAATGTACCTTGGGGGAGAGTTCTAATGCTCTTTCATTTAAAATTTTTTATTAAAAGCTGGGATGTTACCAAAAATAATAAGTCACATTTGTGTTTAGATGTTCTGTTTTTTATATGTATTTTTTTTAAAATAATATATGTAAATATATTTGATTTATATTTATATTTAATTTATTTGATCTTTTAATAAAAATTATTAATTTTTTTATTATATTTATTTTTTAATAAATAATTTATTTAAAAAAAATATCTGTATTTATTTAAAAATCCAAACAAACATACTCATGGTATGGTTTATTTTTTTTCCCGTTAAACACTGTCCATAAGTACATGGAAATCATTGCAAAAAGCGGTTGGCATTGAATGGTGATAAGACTTCTGGGGTGCTACACTAGTCATCTCTCTGAATTCTGAAGATACCAGGACGACTATCAATGCCTCGTGAGATTGGAAGGACATGCCATGAATTCGAAACCACTGAAATTCCTAGAATGTGGTAACTTGTACTTTGAGAAAAGTGATGAAAGATATTAATTTATGGGCAAATTGATTGCCAGTATAGCAGTGAGGTAATATTATCCAGTAATCAGGATAAATTACAAAAAAAAAAAAAATCTGTATTTTTAGTGTTTTTGTACGAATTACCTGTGTTTTTAATTTTCTATAAAGACATGACCCCTACATCTTAATCTAGCATTAATCTAATATATAGAGGAAAGTTGGCACAAATTTAGCAGTACATTAGTATCATTAAATACTTCATGTAAATAAAAATAGTAAAAAAGGATAATTGCCTGCCTAAATTTTAACCAAAGTATCTAATAATAGCTTATCATTAAATTTGTGCACGTGATTAAAATACGGGGGTTGTCTTTGTAAAAAATAATAGTAAACTATAAATAATATGTTTGTAAAACACCAAAAACATAAATGGGTTTCTTTTGTAATTTAGCCTATTGATTATTATAATTTTATGTGTTTACATTAGGGTTGTGCAAAAAAAAACTAATCCAACCGTGAACCGGATCAGATTGAACCACATTGAAATTTTGGTTTTTTTTATAAACGGTTTCGTTCGCAGTTTAATTAGGTGAAGAGCAAACTGTTTGCGATTTGGTTCAAGATCCTGAACAAACTGTTTTACATATTTTTTAAAAAAATTAAACATATTTTTTTACTCTTAATTATTTCATTAAAAAATTAGTTGTTTTTAAAATTTATGACTTAAATATGTATCATTCATGAGAATAAAATTAGATTTATCATATTATATTTTAATTGTTATGTTGTCTATAAATAAGATAGATTTTATATTTTAGCATCTTGTATTCTAACTTATGAAAATTTTTTTCCCTTTGTCTTACTAATTCTATTATTTGTTACTTATTCATTTATATAATTGATCATAAGTTAGTTAGAAGTATATAAAAATTAAATTTTGTGTCTTATAATGGGATAAAGTTCAGTATACCATTATAACTCAAAATAATTAAAAAAAATAAGATTAATCACTATTATAATTTTGTAATGGATAAAATCCCTCATTCCTATAAGTTTACATGTTTATTTGGTAAATGGTTAATTTTAAATATTGTTATTTATAATTGTATTAGTGATAAGAAATATAATTAAAGTTTTTTGATAAATATATTTTATTTTATGAATAAAAATAGTTCGAACCACAAATCAAACTGTACCGATAAGTTCTTTTTTCTGTTCAAAAAAATTACAAACCGTACTATACATCTCTAGTTAACACACAAACATATTGACTCTCAAACTTCCCGTAGATGTAAAATTATTATATTAAGAATTTATATAATATATATAATATATATTTGTCAAAATTTGGTGTATAAAAAAAATGGTTGAAGGAACACTCAACCTGCCAAGCAAGGCCAGGATAAATCGGTAGAAAATCTGTGGGCCATGTCAGGAATCCATTAGAGCTAAGAAGTCATGATATCAACAAACAGAGTGCTCTTTAAGAAATGATGGCTTGTTGACTAGGAATAGCATAGAAGAGATTAGACATTGGTTGAAAGAATGTGGCTAATTTTGACTTATTTCTATTTGAACTGGATGCATACCAACAATTTTGTGTAAGCCAATGAACTGAATGAATTAAAACCTTATGATCATGTTCATATTATATTTAATATTACTATTAAAATTCCTTTTTTATAACTAATAGTCAATATTAGTCTTTCAAGTGGAACTTATAATAGCAAAAATAATATAAAAAAAATTCCTTTTTTATGATTTAATTCTTTTCATAAATCCTAGTTTGTTCAAGCATGATATGCTAATCTTGTCATACTAGACATCACCACGGGGCGATTTCGAACTGCGAATCATCACCGGAGGTTCCTGACCCGGGAACCATCCCGTCGACGACGATTTCGAACCTTCCAAGGATCCCGCTGGAACCGACGAGTCCAAGCGGTTATGGCGCGAACCGGCGGTTCCAACTGGGTCTGGAACCGCTATTCCAGATCCAGAACCGGCAGTTCCAACCCTCCAAATATTTGAATTAAAAAAAAAAACAAAAAACAAACCTGCACATGATATTAGTAAAGACAAATTTAATATACACATACACAATTAATGTACCAAAAAATTAACGTCCACATATGTTCAAAGTGTAAATGCAAACTTTTTCAAAATCGAAGGTCTATATAATTTTATTTAGGAAGAAATTAACATAAATTAATAAAAAAGATATTAACATATCTATGATATATAATATATTTATTTATTATTATAAAGAGAATGCTTACCATTTTTCACTTTACAATGTCTTTTTGCTTCTTTCTATAATTATAAATTAACTTTTTTATTCAATTATTTTTCTCTAATTCTACCATATCTTATTTTATTTACATACTAATTTAACTAGCGGCACTTTTTAAGTGCCACCAACCACAATCCCTCTTATTCTTCAACTGACTTTTAATTAATCCCTTTTATATTGTTTTCTTCATTTTTTCCAAAAAAAAAAAACTGATTCACGTGGAACCGGAACCAAGACCACCAGAACTGGTTCCAGTTTCGGTTCCACGAAATATGGAACCGTGAACCGGCGGTTCCAGTTTAGGTCCGGAATCGACCCGAACCGTGCCGATATCCATATCCTACTACAAGATAATTAGTATTGTTTCTCTTTTTTTTTTTTTTTTTTTAGTGGTTCATGTAACCCTAGCTTCAGGAAGGGTACTCCTTTTTTAAGGACAAAACCATAATTTTCCAATGGAGACACAAAGTTAAAATTATCCAGTATACCTTGAATTTCTAAATAATAAAAAAGCTCATCATATAAGACAAGTGATTCAATGCGATTTAATTTTAAGAGTAAATATGGATAAACACTCTATAACTAGAGGCAATTGGCTGGTTATACGGGTAGATAATTAAATATCAAGGGATTGAAAATTGGATGCACTAGCTAAAATTTCTCCTCTTTCAGCCTATTGAGGCAAAATGTTCAGCTCAAAACTTCCTCTCTAGAGGTTTGCAAAGTTACGCCTAAAGAGGTGAAAATCACCTCTTATAGAAGCAATGCCTCTTTGCCATATTGAGGTGAGTTTCATCATTGTATTCTAGTCAAAGGTAAAACTCATCCCACTATTTGGCATGACATGTTAGATAAAGCATGACATAGAAATGGAAAAAAAGAAAAGAAAGAAAAATAACACTCATCATAAAAGCAAAATACTACCCTTAATTTGTATTTGTTAATACAAATAATAACACAATTGTAAAGTGATCAACACTTGAAAAACTCATCTAGAAGCATTAATTTTCAAATCAATATATAGCAAGTTGAAAAAAAAAATAATAATAACATAACTCGTCAAAGTCGAAGATAGTAACTAAAAGGAAGGAGTTAGAAGATAGGAATTGAGAGAATTGTGGAGAAAGAGAAGAATAGCATGGAATGAATTTAGGAGCAAGGGTATATAAATGTATTATGAGGCGAAAATTGCCTCATATCCTAGAAGAGGCAAAATTCGCTTCATTTTCCTTAAAGTGAGGTGAATTTTGTCACTGCTAGGGAGAATTTCAATTTTCCTGCACCCATCATTGCTTTTTCCTTATATATATACATACATAATTTATATATTATTTTGATTTGTTTTAAATTTTTAATGATATAAATTATTTAGATCTAAATACTATTATTATAAATTGATAATTATAGTATATTATAAAATATAACACATATTATTAAATATCACATATTTTATATATTATGTTAGGATCTATTAGACTTACAATTTCCACAATTATTCACTAATAATTATGCGCAATCTTTCTTCTACTATGTGAAACTGAATTTTTATTTTAATTTTAGATCTTTAGTATTCTATATTATGGCATTTAATATAGTCTACATCTAGATTTGTGAAATATAAAAAGTAAAATTACAGTAACGCTAAAATTACAAAACAATCCATCCATACAAATAAAAAACATAAATCGAGTCCTCACAATCCACATAAACTACAACAAATATCGAAGTTAATAAAAAATAGAAATGAAACATCCAAATATTAGATACAGAGAAACAAATCTCTAACATACCTAGCATCTTTGAGATAACATTATTAGGCACGAGTCGATTCAGCAAATAAGGATATTGTTTCGGAAGAAGTGGAAGGTGGTGTCAAATAGTAAGTGAAAGGCTGGGGAAGGTAGGCTGGGTACTGATGATGTGGCGGTGTAGAAGCAAAATGGGACAAACTCTGTGTCCAAGTAATAGAAGACAAAACTAGGACAAACTTAGGCCTAATGGTGGAGCTTCACCTGGGAATAGGTAGGAGCCAAGAAGGGTGGCTGCAATGAATACTAATCAAAAGGTGTCCCTCTAGACCACTGCGTAAAATTCGATGTATGGGGTTAACCTTATTGTTGTGTAGAGTTGCGTGGGCATTTGGCTAATGGATCAGGTAATGCTTGCGTACAACTATATGGATGGCTGGCTCGACATCCTGCAAAATCCCTAGTACTACTATGGATGTGGTGTCACTAGTGTAAATGGTGCCAAAGTGAATCTCGACTTGCTTAGATCAAAGCTTCTAGCAAGGCTACCCATAGGTGATGTAGATTGAGGGTATGAAGGCTAGTACCATAGGATGGCATCATAAGAGGTTGGATGTAGCTCATCAACATATTGCATTTGATTCATCTAATTCTACATCACATTTCTATCCCACTTCAAGTGCACAATAGACTCATTGTAAGGTTACTCATAGTAGGCACACCTATCCTAATCTATCATCACATTGTACCCTATGTCATGGCGATAGTTAGATCTGTGGCCTGGAACCTCCTCTATAATAACCTCATTGCTTATAAGTGTTTGACCTAATGCAACTTGGGATGTAATTGGGGAAGCAATTATAGGTTTTTCGACCCGTCCGATCTGTTAAAAACCCTATAAGGTTTTAGGTTGGGTTTGGATATATAGTAAAAAACTTGTAGGATTATAGGGTCGAGTTCGGATCATATAACAAACCCGATAGGTATCCAACAACCTGGTATTATAATTTAAATAAATAAAAACATTACTACAAGGGTAAGGAGAGAAAAAAAGATATAAATAAGCTACCATCTTTTTTACCTCCATGGTAATGTTATTTGCTATCCATTATATTTTAGTTCCAGTAGAAGATTTAATTTAACCATGTTTTTAAGATATTATACGGTGACAAAAGTAATATATTTATGTATTTGAATGTTGTATAATGAATATGGTTTATAACACTTTCTATCAATTTCACATGTATCTTTTTTATTTTTTAATGTATAGAAAACTTGTGTCAGAAGCATCGACTTTTCTTAAATTTACAATTAAATTGTGAAAATAGGTTGAAAAAAAATAAGGTTATAGGGTTATATGGTCATAGGGTCATAGGGTCGGGTTCTAGGTTTTAAATCAAACCATGTAGGGTTATAGGGTTAGATTTGGATATAGTATCAAAAACCTATAGGTTATAGGGTCGAGTTTGGTAGACCCTATAAGGTAGGGGTCAGGTTTCAAGTTCATACAATCCATTCGAAACCCAACCCGATTGCATCTCTAGATGCAATGACACGTGCGTCCTCCTCTACCCTTCACTGCTTCATAATGGTTTAATCACAACAAATGAATAAAGTGTTATCAATACTATGAAAAGATGGATATAGTATATTACCATAGAATTAAAGATCAAATATTCTTGCGTAACAATGATTTGACTCCTTCAACTCTTACTGATCAATTGACTACCCTTTCTTCTTCTTTATGTGTGTATACTAGTAGTTCTCAATGGGCATGAGTTTCTATAATACAAGATACAAAAAAATAACAATAAATGTAAAAGCATAAATTCGCACGCCATGTGGGTATCATAAAATGCAATAGAATTGTCAATTACCTATTATTGCATGGTAAAACATGGACTTCCTTCCCCCTCCCTAATCATATGCGTCAATTTTTGCTTCTTCATGTTATCTATGTTCACCCTAGATCAACACTACAAGTGAAAAGAGAAGGGAAAAACTAATCAATTAAGTGTATTTTAAGACTAAACTCATAGCCACTAACATTTTAAGAACATGCATACAAGCTAACTCTGATTTGTCCCTTTCGTCCTCTTCCCAGTGCTCATAATTTGGTAGTAACTTGCTGACAACTGCCTCACCTCCCCCCTTACCCTTAATTTACTGCTTCAGCTTATAGCAATTCTGGCTGTATGATTTGCTCGCCAAAAAGTTCAACTTGATCCACCACTTGGGCATGCTTTGTTAGTTCTCTAGCACTTCAAATTTTTGTTGCACATTGAATACAAAGTATATATGTTAGTGAATAGTTAAAGTTAATATAATTGTAATAAAGATCTTTTGGACAAAAAATAAACTTGCTATAACCTTTTGGATAATGTCATGGCGATAGGCCTCTGGAAATGTTGACCACAACTTACTTCCCCTACCTAAAACAAATAACTTCGTCGATGCCCTATGGTAGAGCAAGAACTCCAACCCAACCATCCCTAGGTGCGAGCACACGAGGCTTATATATCCCTCAAACAAGGTAAAGGTTGGCTTGTGGCTAGTCCTCCTAAACTCCTTCTCTACCTTAATCCTTTTGAAACAGGGAAAATGAAAATAGCAAATGTAATGTAATCTCAAATGCGAGATGCTCGAATGCAAGCTTAGAATATCATAATTTGGGAGCAGAATGATGTATATATTTTTTCTTGTTTTTGTATGCTGTATACATATCCTATATAGAGCCTCCCAATTAGTTACAAAATACAGAAATTGTGCCCACACATACATGTTATCCATCCCATGTGCTGGTGGTTACAGATTCTGTTGTTAGGAAATGAAATAACAAGTAAAAAAATAACACAAGTGGCCATAAGGCCTATTGATATCTTAAGCTAATTAATATAACGACCCACTAATAAAACTGAATCAGCCCAACTATCCAGCCCACTCCATGACCACAACCCAACTAATTCAGACGCCTACAACTCCACTTCACTTATTCTATCCAATCTTACTTTACTCTTCTTACTTCTGTCCTGTCTTGTCCCCTTTGTCAAACCCTAACCCTAATTCCTTGTCACATTCCCTCCGTCTAATGCCTCACTTGTCTATAAGGGAGCATAGGGAAATCTCAACCTCAGATCATTCAAGAGCTCTCAGGTGGCTTTTGACGGTAGCTTGTCCTTCCACAAGATAAGACCCATCGAATCTGCGTGATTTCCTCTTTTCGTCATTCGTCGTTCTAGTATAGCAAGTGGTTCTAACACTTCTTCTTCTTCTATGGCAGGTATAGAGACCAACATTTTCTTCTGTCTGTAGAACGGCTTCAGCTGCGAGGCATGAAAGTTGGAGTGGATCTGAGCATCGGGTGGTAAATCCAAGTAATACGTGACCATGCCGACTCGGTCCAACACCTTGTAGGGTCTACAATATGGAGCCATCAGTTTGTGTTGGTGAGCTTTTCTTAAACTCGTTTGTTTATATGGCTGCAATTTCAGTAGCACTAGGTCATCAATTTCAAACTGTCGGTCACTCCTCTTTTTGTCAGCTTGCTGTTTTATTCTGTTTTGTGCCTTTGCTAGATGAAACTTCAACAGTTTAGTGGCTTCCTCTATAGTAGTCATCATAGAGTCCACAGTAGCATTCCTGGAGTCTCCTAGTATGTAGAGTAGATGTACCGGTAGGGGATACCCGTATAGAACCTCAAACATCGTCTTATTAATACTGGTATGAAAATTGGTGTTGTACCACCATTCTGCCAGTGTCAAATATTGCACCCACTTCTTCGGTTGTTCATCTGTCATACACCTTAGGTATGTCTCTAAACATTTGTTGACAATTTCTGTCTGACCATCCGATTGAGGATGGTAGGTCATGGATAGCTTCAACTCAACTCCTTGTAACTTGAAGAAATCTTGCCATAATTGGCTTATGAATACTAGGTCTCTATTACTGACAATTCCTTCTGGCATCCCATGTAACTTATACACATAGTCTAGGTATAACTGAGCTACCTAATGGGCCGAGTAAGAATGATGCATTGCTATGAAGTAGGCATATTTACTCAGCCTGTCAACAACCACCATAACCACTTCCTTTCCACAAGACTTGGGTAGACCCTCTATGAAGTCCATACTGATCTCTGTCCAGCAAGAATTAGGTATAGGAAGGGGTTGCAGCAATCCTGGTTTCACCATGTTCTCATATTTATTATGTCGACACACCTCACATTCCATAACATGCTGCCTTACATCCTTTTCAAGCTTTGGCCAATAAAAGATGGCACTAAGCTTCCTATAGGTCACATGAGCTCCCGAGTGCCCACCTAAGACACCATCATGATACATGTTTAGTAACTTCTTCCGCAGCTCTAATGAAGGCCCAACCACACACTTTCCCTTTCTCCTTAACACCCCCTGTTCCAGTGTGAAATTCTTGTGCTCTTTGCCCTTTCTCAGTTCTTCAATTATGTGGCTATATCCCCTTGGCAACAACCAACTTTTGTTCTACTTCAGCAATCAACTATGGAGTAGTAGCCATAGTAATGATGGAGTTTAAGCCTATCTTCCCATGCTTTGATAAAGCAGCAGCTGCTTGATTTGTTTTCCCACTCTTGTAACGAATTTCATAGTCCATCCCTAAGAGCTTGGATATCCTTCCTTGATGAAGTTCAATTGTTTTTGTGTCTAGAAATGGCAATAAGTAGTAGCTGTATGGTAAGGAAGATATAACATCAAAGAAGTGAAGAAGGCTAACTATCTTTTGTTACCCTACTAAATGTAATTGACCTTTTATTTAATAATTGGTTGTAGACTGTTGTTAATTCTAGTAATCTTTTGATCTGAAAATAATTGTGTGTACCAGAGGTATAGCCCCTTAATCTCCTATTTATAAACAAAATTCCTCATTTATCAATAAAAGCATAGTCTTGAAAACTAAAATTGGACATGTCTTTCCATAAACATTGAGTTAGATCATGATTTGCACAATTGTCATCTCTAGGTAACCATTGGTGTCATGCCCCAAAGGGTACTTAAATGCGATGGCTCGCCACACTCAATATTAAGGCTTAAGTATGACAATCTTAGTCATCCCAAAAGTCTCGATACTGAGGGTAAGATGTACCTTCATGATCATAGTAGACCAAACTTTAGGTCATGCCGTTCAAGTAGTTATACGTAATAGCAATTAAGAAAGTAAATCATAAAAATATAATCAAGATTCATAAAACTATTAAGGAGTCCTTACAACATTAAGGGGCATTCCCATATTAAAGATAACTAAGTCTAATAAAGAGTCTAACATAAAACGATTTACACTTTTGAAACTTCTCTTGAGATTCATATCTACTTCTATCCTGCACTTCTATCCATAAGATCTCGGCTCAAGACATTAATTGGGTAAAATAACCTCTTGGTTCCAACCAAAGGTACAATAGCTGCAAAAGATATCTAAGAGGGTATAAGCTACTAGCTTAGTGAGATTTATTTCCACAGATAAACACTCGACATCCAATAATCAAAACAAGTTTATTTAAGCAATCATATGGGATGCACAAGCACGTGGGCAAACAATACATATGATTTTTCAGGAATCATATGTTAAATGGATTTACCCCTCCATTCAAGGTTAGATATTCTAGACTGTATGACCGCTATTATACAACATAATTCTATGATAGTTCTTGTTTTAACAACTTTCTTTGCTAAAAAAAAAATATGTAATATAATCCAACTTATTTGTAGTATATTTCCGAGTCACTACATAGTTGTCAGGTATGTTTTATTAAGATGTTTTCTCATCGCTAGCTGATTCGGATGATGCCTTATCGCTAGCTGATTCGGATGATGCCTCATTGCTTTATAGAATTATGGACTCTATGAATCTCCTTACTAAGACTTTGTCATACTAAAAGTATAGTAATAAATGCAATGAACTCACCTAATGATATGCATGAATCAATTTAATTAAATACTCATGGCATAATTAAATATTCTTTGGGTGATCATAAAATTTATGGATAATCATTCTTATACTAAATCAAACATTCATTATAAACAATTCTCGCCTCGATATACTTAATCGTAATTTCAACCAAGTATGTAAAGCATACATTTTCCATTTTATCTTTTCCTTAATTCTAATGCCACTATTTTCAAGCAAAATCATAAGTGCAAATATGTAAGAAATAAACTCACTCGGCCATTTGTGCGGATACTTTTAGTTAAGGAAATCCTTAAGTCAAGGGAAGTTGGTCTCCTCTTCACCTAAACAAGAGAAATACCCAAAATGAGTATTTCTTGGAATTTCTACTTAAACTTGTAATTCTATTTTACTAAGTTCGTCAAAATTCGCTTAGAGGGAAATTCCAACTTAAAATGGCCGTAACTTGCTCATTTTAACTCGAAATTTCACATATAATATACCGATTTCTACCTACTTAAAAAGATCTATTCGTTTCTAGGATTATTTCCTACATACAAGGTCATTTAGGTTGATAAAAGTTACGGTACAAAATCCAAACGAAAATTCCTAGATTTTGTAAAACAATTCTCTAACTCAACTTTATCAAAAAGATCCTTTGGCAAAAATATAATTATGTATATGAGTGAAAAATCCTTTGAGTATCTATATAGACTCATATTATATGTAAGATTCTAATGGTGTTGTCTTAACGATTATTTTTCGTAAAATAATTTATCCGAAGGTGTTCAAACTTAAATTTAGCAAATCCTTTTCTAAGTATTTTGGAGAAACTTTATAATTTCTTAGGTTATTATAAACAAGTATATTCTTATGTTGTTTCTTCCAATTTCTTTTCCAAAATAATGAAATTTCCCTTTAACTCTAATCCTCCACGAATTTTGCTTTTTGTGACAAAATGGAGTTTCCAAGGTTTTTATTAAGTGATTGATAACCCATAATAACTTGAATTATATATTTCTCCTTTTAAAAGAAAATGATTTTGATAAAAAAAATACTTTTTCTCTTGTATTTTCATTCCTTAACTCCTAAAAAAAAGTTGTATTTTTTTTAAACTTAGTTTTTTAAAATCTTTTACCAATTTTATTTGGAAGGAAAATCATATTTTATTATTTTCTTAAGTTGTTGATAAAATCCATTGTTTTTGAATTTATCATATTTAATCTTTTTTTTATTACTTTGAAAATGAGTTTATCATTTATATACTTGGAAATCCTTTATTTTTCTATGTGGGTTTATAAACTAGAGGGTTGATTATTATCTAAACTTTAAAATCTAGTTTTGTTTTTGGTTGCTATTATGAAGTTAGTATAAATCTTACAAGTAAACTTTTTATGAAATATTTGTTTACCAAGAAAACATTTATGCTTAGTTTGATAAGCTTTATGTGGTTTGCTATCAAAGAAAATGTTCATTTTGTGTGTTAATTTCTTTTATGAAATCATTTTTATTGTTATTTAAGAAAAATCTTGGTAAGTTTGTAAAGAAGTTATGAAATAATTTTCCTATGGGTTTACTAACAAAATCTTGATTTAGACAGGGAGTTACATATTAAAAGAGTTTAATTTCATTTTCCTTTATTAAAAAAAACTCTACTTTAAATTTTTGTTGAGATAAGATCATTATGATGATGCATGTACATGAGCATGTAATATGAAAAATGATGAAAATATATAAGGAACATATTAATAATAGCAAGATAATAATATCAATTATTGGGAACCTTGACTTCATCAAGGTAATCCAGTCAAGCATTGGGAGCCTTAGCTTCATTAAGGCAACCCAAACAAGTATTGGGAGTCTTAACTTCATCAAGACATCTTGGGACTTAGTCCCAAAAAGAAAAGGAAAAAGAAAGAAAAAAGAAAAGTAATAATAAGAGCAATTATAGTAATAGAAGCAAGTTAGTAAAAGTTAGTGAGCATTTAGGCTAAGGAATATATAGATATATGTATAAATAATATATATATATATAGCTAGGTTAGAAGCATAATAACGATAAGATAATAACAAAGCATAATAATATAGGAACTTTATATGCAAGAACAAAACATGAACATATTGTTGCTTTTACTACTCATATGAGTTTCAAAACAACAACATGGTCATGCTAGGTTATATAACATGGGTAAACTAAATGGTTGGAAGAAGTTTACCTAAAGTGTTTTTGTAGTGAGAAAGTAATGAATGTAGGTTTATGTGGTAGATGGTTTGTGTATAGAGAGGGGTTTTGTGAGGAATTGGTTAAAGTGAGTTTTGGTAGTGAAGAATTTTGTGGAGAGAGTTTGTAGAGAGATTTTGAGAGAGTTTTGTTATATGAAATGAAGGTGTGAAAGAAGTTTAGAGAAAGATGGTATTTATAGAATTTTTGGAGTGATCTAATAAAATAAATTGAAAAGAAAATAAATAGAGAGAGAGGGAGGGAGAAATGACGCCGGTTTGGAGGGAAATAAGAGAGAGGGTGAGTTGATGTTGTTTGTATTTTGTAAAAAAAAAAATTAATATGTAAGATATGATTTGATATAAGATGTATTGGAAAAGTAAAAAGTAAGAAAATAGGTATATAAGTAGTAAGAAAAGTAAAGATAGGTGAATAGTAATGAATAGTAGAGAAGTACAATAAATAGTAAACAAGACTAATAAATTACTGGTAGTAAAGAAAATACGTGTATAATTACAATATCTGTAATTTTTAGTTACCGAAAAATTACGAAACTGATATTTTTGGATTGCTTATATTATTACGAGTCTAACGGTATAAACGAAATATTTTTACTGTCCGGTGTTCCCGGACATTTTTGAAAACCAATCCCGTTCAAATCTAAAAGACACTAGAAATTAGCGAATCTAATATTTTTATACTTTTCTATATTATTACGAACTATTATAAGCCATTAACTTAATTCTGTTATCTAAGCGGTATTAATATTCTTAGTAGTAAGCCAAGCGATGGCTTGAGATGAATCTATTTCTATAATGCCATTATCAAATGAATAGTTCGTAGCCTAATAAAGGCTTCATAATTCAACTATCCATTGTGCAATTGATAAATTCTGAGTACATTACCTCCTACAATTATTTCAACTATTAAATGATGGATTGGATTTATTAGTTTAAAAAGACAATGCAATTTCATTTTATTAGATGCATGAAATTGGAAAGAACTAATTAGAGTGAAAGATCGTTATTCATTCCTTAGATACATAATTTAGTCAACTACTAGAGATATCCCTAAAAAACTTATTTTTTTAGCAAAAAAAAAAAAAGGAAGAATATTAAAAAGAAACAATTAGTCAGTAACCATAATGAATAGCTTAAGAGTGTACCAACTTACAAAATCACATTAGTAAATTTGTGATTTAATCAACTATAAGCACCAAAATTTCATTATTGGAAAATTCTTATATAGTTCTTGTTATTCTTGTAGAGCCCTCTCTATCACCCTATCAAATTTTGTATCCTTACAACACCACCAATATCTCATGGTTGTTACTATCTATTATTAATCTATTCGAAATGACATTGGATGTGCCTACTAGTTACATTTAAAATACAAATGAGGCAAGCTTTTACCTTGCAAACCAGCTTAATATATTGCTATGCATCAGAATATTGTCTATTGGCTACCATATAACACCTACATACAGAATGACTATTGTCTAACCAAATCTAATGTGCAAACCCCGTTCATTTACAATTCTTTTATCTTATTGATGATAGGTTGTAAAACGACATCATTAACTTAACATAACTATATTTACTCTAAAACTAGTCGTAAATTAGCAGGTATGAATCCTCCATACATTTCCAATGCTAGGCTTCATGGAGAAATTCAAGTACTGTCCATTACTATATATGATACTCAAGTTAATAAAAGATTGAAGCCAAATGTGGTAGTTTTAAATCCAATCTCAATCATGCTATAGATTTGGAAGATCCTAAGCATGTTTACCTTAAGATGTCCTTCCTTGTACTCTGTCATGTCCAACAATATTATCTTGTAAATAAACAAGCATGATATTAGTAAGAAATGCTATAGAACCTTCATTGGACCTCTTTCTTTATTGCCTATATAACCTTTGCTTTCACCTTTATTGTTAAGATCCTTGATCCCTTTCCTAATCAATATACAAATATTCTTACTTACATGGACCAAATTTACATCCATTCTTAATGCTCGTAGCATTCTCCATATAGCATAACTTCTCATAGCAACAAGCTAATAACAAGCAACAACAAATGGTTAAAGATATTCATAGATTATTAGCCATCAATCTTAAAGTCCATCATCATAATCACCACTAACAGTGAAAAAGAACCTTGAGTATCCAAGGTATACCTTGCATTTGGCATCTTCAAATAGAGTAATTCATTTATTCAAAGCTTCATTAATACCTTCTTCCTTTGAATGTTGTCCTTATTATCATTGTCATCATGGGTAATGGCTTTAAGATTCCAATAGTCAGCTTCATATTTAAATGCCCAATTGCTATTAAAGACAATTTCCTCTTAAGTTAGAATGTCATATGCTATTCACTTGCCATGGAAATTAGAAATATAAGTCAATGTGTAATACGTCCTCATCATTCCTACCTGCAACAGATAGTTTAGTTTATATTCGTAAAACCTTCACAAGAACATAAAATGTGACTGTTAAGTCTCTAAGAGAAATATTGCGCAACTTAAGGTAAATCTCTACACGCCATATGGTCATACAGGTTGAGCAATCATTACCGGTCTTAATGATTGTACCAAAAGCCAAATAATTTCTTTATATTTTTAATAGAATTTATCAACGTTCTTTATATTTTAACCTAATCATTTGATTCTTTTATGTATATGATATCATATCTATTTAAGTCCTTTATAAATATCCATCCATAGGAAAACTTAAAAAAAAAAAAAAAAGAAAAGAAAAGAAGAAGAACTTATTGGTGCAATGACACAAATAAGAAAAATACATTAATGCTGCAATTAAATTGTAAATGGCGCGATTAAATGTCGGCAGCATAAATGTCTTAATCAAAAGTATATTGTAGTTTATTAACTTTTAATATAAATATATCAGACTCCTAGCATACTTTTCCAAAAATGATAAGGGCCAGCCGCAAATGTTTTGCAGCACTCGGTCAAATTTCTTACAGCAAACTCCGCACTTGCCAGTTTTTTTTTTTTTTTCCCCCTTTTTTCTTTTTGGAGTTTCGTGAATGATCATCAATTTGAGTCATAATACTTTCATTCCAAATTTACGACTAGGAATCAATAATCTAGAACATTGGATATAATTAAATACAATTTCGATCCTCTCGTTAATTTCATCTACAGGTATTGTTGATTAATTGTATTATTACATATAATGATTATTTAATATAAGTACTTTTTAACTTACCGTCGTTACTAATATATGATAGTCTGCCATTAATGGAAATATGAATTTGGCCGGTTTGGTGATATGAAAACTTTATGGAGCTACAAATGTCCATGAGGATATTGAGAAGGCACAATTACTTTGTAAAATGAGTTTTTTTTTTCCTTTTTTTCCATTTGACATTTTTTATTACACACAAGTTGAGTTTACATATAATGTTTATTTGATTAATTGCATAAAATTAATTAAAAAAAAGTTAGAGTAAAATACCTTCCCCCCAACCCCACCCCCCAACACACATGTATTAAAAATCTATTGCCGTATACATCCTTCGTAGATAGAAAACCAAGTTGGAACATGAAAGTGAAATAGTCAACTTTTGGAAATATCTCTATAATATTCCTTGCCATTTGTTTACCATATACCAATAGCAAAAGAAGACTGGGTACAATGATTAGTTTATTACCATTAATTGATCTTATTATCATATTACCAAAATATTAATGTTGCGCAAATGGGTGTTGTCTCGAAATTTTCAAAATAAATCTCCATTGGAAAGTCTCATGGCCAGCAGGAACTCAAGACGGCAATTGGGCAGACTTCACTATTGCTAACATGACGCGATTTAAGATATAAATTTCTACAATAAAAGAAATTAAGTAATAATGGAAAAAAATTGAATTAACGTATAAAACGACTATTTATAATATACTTTGATTAAGGGTAAGAATAAAAAGAAAACTTATATATTTCTGCTCACGCGATCATTAGTTAATGTTTTATCATAAAAATAATATGTAATAATAATATATTAAGTATTAAGATTGGGTATAAATCTGAATGATTCAATCCTTGATGAGATCATAATATTTTCTAAAAAAGAAATGAATTTAAAAGAAAATTTGTACTCTATTCCTTGTTATTTTTTTGTCAAATACATTTTCCTTACCTGAAAAAAGGACGAGAGAAAGAGAGAGAGGAACAAATGATTCAAGGGTGAGAGTTATCCAGGATTTGCAAAAAGTATATATTGCATATCTAGAAAGAATTTGAGATGAAATCAAATAGAAATATAATCTTATTCTAAAAACAAAAACATACCATAAATTATAAGAAATTTTATGGTATCTTAGCAATATATAAGATTATATATTTTACTTTTCGTTTACTTTTTTTTTATTTTTAATTCTTCTTATCTATATTAAGGAATTTGTATTATTTTTCTTTACTTCTTCTTTTCTATTTTTTTTTCCTTTTCACTTTCCATTATCTCCTTCCCTACTTACCAGCATATTATTGAGCTTCAACATATAATTTCACATTTAATTAATTGTAATAACTGGCGAATTATCCCATTTCAACTTCAAAGTCTATAGGCTAAAAAAAAAAGGAAAAAAAAAAAAAAAAACAACAACTTCGAGTCTAAAATCATCCCTAAAGCATTGCAGGTAACAAATTTTAATTTAATACTAATGACGGTTTAATCTGAAAATATATATTTTTAAAAAATTTATAAATAAGTGAAATCACGTTTTGAATTTTAAAATCTATTCGTAGTTAACCAATTTGAAAAATGCAAGGCTATTACATTTACATTTTGGAAAATCAAAGTACCTTGCCGTTTGGAATTATATCTTCTATTATCTATGTAGGTACAATCGAATATAACAAAATATTCCTAAAACTAATTAATTTCTAAACTATATAAATATCATTAATTTGTCTGGAAATGCATTATGATACTAGAAGTTTAGCGAATCCAAAATAATAAATGAAGATGAAATAAATACTCCTTTTATCCTTAACTATACTAGCTAGGTATTCATTGAATCGAACCAAAAATCAATCCAAACCAAACTAAGCCTCAAAATGCCGTTATTTTATTTTTTTAGTTTTGGTTTAAGAAGAGTCTAAACGGTTGTGCTCTGATTCGATGGGTCGAACCAAATCAAACTGTTTGAACCTGAGCCAAGCCACTTCATATTAAAAGAAATAAAAAAAAAAGAAAATTTTATTTATTTATAATTCTTAAACATTGGATATTATGACCATATATGACATTTCACTCTAATATCATATATGTCTGTAGTATGTTAGAATAGACTTGAAATAGAATTGCGATTCTAAATTTTCATACCATTTTGTGTTTAGATACATCTTTAAAAGGGAATTAAGGAAGATATCAATTTGTAGATTCATTAGGAGAATTGTAATTTCGTTCCAATTCATGACATGTAAATTATATTTTTAACCACATTAATATTATTTATAAATATAAATGTTGTGTGTATATAATTATATATATTGTTTTATACATTTTATATAATACATCGTAAAATGTATTATATATCTAATAATACGAAACAAACAATCTTTCACTTATTTCAAAAAATAAAGAATAGGCTTTAAATTCCTCAACATATAAGATAAGTGTTAGGATTAGGGAGAAGAGAAAGGTATAAACCATTGCACTTGCAAGATCATGTTACCAGATAAACTAAAGTTACAGTAGTAATAAATTACACCTATAGTAGCAACAAATTACACTTTTAGTATCTCACATACGTTTGTGTATCTAGTGACAGTTGGACATATATGTGTATCTAGTAATAGCTGGACATGATTGTATCAAACTCATGACAAGTATAATGGAATGAATAATAAAAAGAGCGAGAGCTTTTTAACCCATTAAACAAAAGTTGGTCTCAAAAGGAGTCTTTTGGAACTCGAATGCAGTACCTATTTGTTTCTTTCTTTTATCTTTGTGCAATTATTTCAATTCAGTCTTTTCTCTCACAAATAGAAACACAAATGAAAGTTAGATTCACAAATAAATCATATATATGCAATACCAAAGTTTATAGAACATGGGATCAAAAGATACTGACAAACCTTAGCTTCTCTATTGAACATGAACTGTAGGAAGGGGAAAAAAAAAACATACCTGAGCAATCGTACAAAGACAGAAGAGAGAGAGATGCATATAATTAGTGTTTATGTTTTGCTTTTCACTTTTGCTTATTGTTTTTTTTTAACAAGTGGCTAGGGCTTGTGTGTATGTGTGTGTGTGTGTGTTTTTTTTTTTTTTTTTGTGGGCTGGGCCTTACTTTTCTACAAGGCTTATCAATAGTGCTTTCATTGAATCAATGGAGTAGCCATGGCAGAAGGAACTTGAAGCATTGCTCCAATGGAGGAGGAACTTCACTCTCCTGAAAGTAAGTTTCTTGATTTAAATTCTAAGACCGAAAGATTGATTTTTAATATGTCTCAAGTCTTAAAATTTGTGAAGATGCAAATGGAGAGTCATAACAATATTTGTAATCAAAGTGTCAAAACTAATTATTATCTTCTTCACTTGCATGTGATAGTCATAAGGGGTTTTCGTGTTCCTATGTTAGAAATATTGAATTGATGTTACCTAAATTTTATGGTTCAAGTTCTTTACATTGGATTTCACAAGCAAATCAATTTTTTGATTTCCATCATGTTCCGGATAATGAACAATTAAAAATGGCTTCTTTTGCCATGGAGCATGAAGCTTTGGCTTGGTATCAATTTCTTTTTCGTAATGAACTTTTATCCACTTGGCCTATCTTTCTTAAAGATTTTGAAACCAAATTTGGGTCTTGCGAATATGGTATGAAAGATGACAAAATTTATACATTAGATGTTAAGGAAGAGAATGAAGTTAATAAGGCTGAAGTTACATTCTCTATATGACCTTGCTAACATAAAGATTGAGATTTCATTACAACAAAAATATGCTTATGAAGATGTCCTTATGGTAAAGGAGCATGAACCTAATATGGCAGAAGGTGGAAAGGAACTGAGATGTACCTTAGAAGAACCTGCTAATACTGCTAAGGAAGTATTAGTGACAAGTTTTTTCATTGATTTGGATTTTAGAACTGTTGAAGAAATTGTTGACTTTAAAACTGATTTGGAGCTTAGCAAAGTTCTAAATATACATAAGGTAGCAAAGATTAATGGATTACAGTTGAGGAAAGCTAAAACAAAGCATGATGAGTATGTTACTGATTTTGTTAAGTTGGCTCAGGAGAACTTTTTTCCTCAAGATATGATTACTTCCAACAATTTTGCTCTCCAACATGAATTGCACAACTATCATTTAATCGGTTTTGTCTTCTTAGCATTGATAATTTCAAGACGCAAGGTTCATGTTTGGAATGGAACTTGGACATTTAGTCCAATAATCAAATTTTCGACAACAGAACAACAACCAACAACATAGATTTTAGGACTTTAGATAAGGATGAGTTGCTTATTTCTCAAGTGCTAGTCCAGTGGCTCAACCTATTAACTAAAATCACTTTATGGGCGAATTGGGTGTAAGTGAAGCTTTAACCTTATAGGCACGTTTTTCCTATCAATAGGTTTTGATATAAGCTTTCATGGCTTTCTTTTGGGCCCTATAAGGCTGAAGGAGTGGTTCTCAAGTGATATCATCACTATTGGATTTATGTGAGACTTTTCCTATTGTTCAACATCTAGCTGTCCTTGACTTAAAGAAGATTAACTACAAGGCCAAGTTTTTCACAAGTTATTTGTATAGTAGGATTCTCTTCAGGTTGAGGATACCTCTTGGGTAGACTTAGGCAAATTCAAGCAAGACTATCCAGCTTATCACCTTAAGGACAAGGTAGGCAAATTCAAGCAAGACTATCCAGCTTGTCACCTTGAGGACAAGGTGAGTTTCGAAGGGGCAGAGAAACATGTTATGATTAGAGAGAAGAGAAAGATACAAACCATTGTATTTACAAGATTATGTTACTAGATAAACTAAAGTTACATGTAGTAGTAATAAATTATACCTGTAGTAGCAAATTATACTTTTAGCTTCTCACATACACATGTGTGTGTATCTAGTGACAACCGAACATATATGTGTATCTAGTGACAGCTGGACATGATTTTATCAAACTCGTGACAAGTATAAATGAAATGAATAACAAAAAGAGGGAGAGCTTTTTACCCTAAAAAACAAAAGTCAGTCTCAAAAGGAGTCTCCTGGAACTCGAATCCAGTACTCATTTGTCTCTTCCTTTTATATTTGTGCAATTATTTTAGATTCAGTCTTTTCTCTCGCAAACAAAAACATAAAAGAAAGTTAGATTCACACTACAGATCATATATGTACAATATCAACGTTTATGGATCATGGGATAAAAAGAAATGGACAAACCCTTGCTTCTCTATTGAGCATGAGCAGTAGGGGTGAAAAAAAAAAACATACCTGAGCAGTCATACAGAGACAAAAAAAAAAAAAAAAAAGAGAGATGCATATAATTAGTGTTTCTGTTTTGCTTTTCACCATTACCCGTTGGTTTTTTTTTTTTTTTTTACTTACGAGTGGCTAGTACTTGTGTTTTTCTTTTTTCTTTTTTTTTTTGTGTGTAGGGGCTAGGCCTTATTTTTCTATAAGGCTTATCAATAAGTTTCTAATACTTTACACATCTTTTTGAGGCACTAATTATTGTTTTATAAATGTTTTCCTAAAATAATATAACAGATTCCCATAAATCATATGCCCTTTATTATTATTTTCAAGATCTTTTTTGTATGTTTTCCTATTTTATTTCATTGATTTGGAAAGCTTTTCTAAAATTATAGAAGATATTTTCATAAAATTAATATTTCTTATTATTATTTTCAAAACTTTCATATTATGTTTTCTCATATTATTAATTTTAAATTATTCCTAAAACTAGTATACATGCATTAAATTAAAATAAAGTGGTATAATAGAGTTTAGAGCATGCATAATCATTTGATTGATACAACAGAAATTAAAATACGTAATAAGGAGAGAATATTATAAATAAATATGAATTAATTCAAAAGAATGACTTTTTTAAGTTAGTGTTATAGATTTATTAAGAATATATATTACTTTAAATTTGCATTGAAAAATATTTTTATGACGATATGATATGTATATTTGAAATTATTAAATATATGACTGATATAATGATAAGTAACTTGAATTATTGCACAATATTCCTCAATCTAAATATTTTTTTCCTAGAACTCAAATAACTATTAATACTATTTAATAGAATTAAATGCCTTTTATGGCGGTTCAAACCAAATCAAACTATATTTGAAGCAGTTCGGTTCAAAACCCTGAACCGTTAAAAGTGGTTCGATATATTAAAGGTTTGAACCGAATCGTTTCAAATGCGGTTCGATTTGGTTTGATTCAACCAATAAACCGAACAAAACCAAACTATAAACACTCTTAATACTAGCTAGGTTTACCTCGCAGATTATATGGAAAATTGGAAACATCAAAATAGTAACCATTGGTCGACCAAATACGAACGAGAGGCTGAATCTTGATATACCTCAAAACAATACATTTTTGTTACCACAAGATATATAATTACCAGTTGCGCATCATTTACTTGGAATGAAATTTGGAATGATTACACTTGATGATATATAAATCATTTGAAAAATAAACATACCATGACCTACCATCTTATCCCCTTAGAGAAATGATCTTTTTTTTTTTTCTTTTTCAATTAATAAGACTATTCAATTTATAATTTAATCATTAGAATTTTTATTATCTTTTTAATAATGAAATGATGGGTATAATAACCTATAAATAGGATAAAAAAAAAAAACCCTTGATGGATACGTTATTGCTTTAGAAAAAGGGAACATATTTGTTGTCCCTATAATACCATCTCATTCCTATCTTAATGAACGAATATTTGATCCGTGTCTTGAAATGATAATTTAGTTGAAATGAAATTTTTATTATTATTGTTTTGGTATGTTAAATACTCATTTGCTGAAAAGCATTACGGGAACAACATATCCTCATCCAATTGAGGAAGTGGGGTAGACGTGAAGCTGTATAAGAAAGACTACTCCTAGTGAAGCAGTAGACCGGGAATGTATAACATATCCTCTCTCTCTCTCCCCCCGTCTGTGCTTCCTTTTTATTTCACGAGATCTCATCTGCTTCTTTTTTTCCCCCTTTCTCTCTCTCAGCTCTCTCTCTCTCTCTCTCTCTCTCTATCTCTCTCTCTATCCATCTGCCCATGCTTGCCATTCGGCCCATTCCTCATCCTTTCACAACCTGACAACTCTTAAGCCATTGTCTAGATCAAACTCAAAAATCCATCCAACCTTGGATCACCAAAAAAAAAAAAAAAAAAAAAAGAAGAAAGCCAACCACCTCTTTCTATAAAAATTTTAAACCCGCCCTTCTTTTTAATTACATTCATTCAATAATGTCACGCAAACAAGACATAATAGTAGCAGTAGCAGGAGCAGCCACAGATTCCCTCACAACCCAAATGGCTGACTCACTGAGTGTTTGTGACGAAACCAACAAGCCTGACTACAGAGAACTGGATCTGGACTCACCCGTCTCACCACTCGTGGCTCCAACAACAACAACAGCAACTACTACTCCTACTACTTCGAGCACTAGTACTTGTTCAAGTACTTCGAGCTCCGTTTCCAACAAGCTCAATTCGAATTCGACCGTTGCTAAAACCCCAAAAGCATTGTCATCGTCATCATCCCGTAAAGATTCTCTGAATCCATTATTATCGTCAGACAACATGTCTGTCACAAGTCCTACCTTGGACGACCAATACAACATGAATAATCCTCGAAAAGGATCTAACTTTATTCGAGGGCACAGGAGATCTGCCTCAACCGGATCTCCATTGATCTATTCTAGTAAGACTTTGAGCTGTAATCCTACTAAAACTGCTGCTACTACTACTACTACTGTTAGTGGTCAATCGTGTTCCTCGAGCGCATCGAGCAATATTACTAATGCTAGCAGCCACACAAACTTGCATCTGAGTGGTAATATCTGCCCTTCAGGGAAAATCTCGAAGCCGAATTTGGGGAGTGTTAATGGGACTAGGACAATGACACTGGGTTCAGGAACAGGGAATTACGGTCATGGGAGTATAATTAGACGCGGTACAGCAAAAGGAATTAGCAACAATGGTAATGTTATTGGGAGCTTTAATACGAGTTTAGGGGAGAATAATTCCAGTTTTAATGATAATGGGCAATATGAGGGTTTGTTTAAGAAGGGTATGGCGTGTTCGGATCCGGAAGAGGTGAAGAAAGCAGGGAATGAGCTATATAGGAGAGGGACTTTTGAGGAGGCATTGGTTTTGTATGATCGGGCGATTTCGATGGTGCCTGATAATGCATCGTTTCGGAGTAATCGGGGCGCGGCATTGACGGCTTTAGGGAGGTTAGGGGAGGCTGTGAAGGAGTGTGAGGAAGCTGTGAGATTGGATCCCGGTTATATGAGGGCACATCAGAGATTGGCTTCTCTTTATCTCAGGTAGGTGTTGGGATGGGATAATCTGTTTGGGGTTGTAATTTGAATGGTCCTACAGCTTGGTATTTGATTTCATTTATATTGTTGTGAATGGGTTTTTTTATGTGATTTTTCCATCTTTGTAATGCTATTCTGTGTTTTGATGAATGGGTTCTAATTGCGTTTTTTGTATGGTTAATCTGACCTTGGCCTATTGGCCCGTTTTGATTGATGCATTAGAATTTCAGATCTCATAGCTTTTGATTTGTGGAATCCTAATGCTGCTGGGGATCCGGTTCGTGTTACCTGTGATCCTTTTATTGGCTGTCATTTTTCCATGTGAAAGTTGTGTTAATTTACGATTTGGTAGATTTCTAATTTTATTCCACTGAGAGAAAAAAGATTCATTGGATGCAACGGGCTATGTGCATACACTTGGCTATAAATACCAATAAAATTTTTTACATATATAATAATGTGCAAATCACGGTTAATTTCATATCCATGCTCTGATGATGGTAAGGGAATTTCATATCCATTGACAAACTCTCTAGAATGCCATGATTCGGGAATTCTTGTGTTTGCAATTACACACAGCAAATGCATTAGCAGACGCATTCTTGGCACAATCCATAGTTATTAATGCCTGTTTCCCTGTCTTAATCTGTCGGAATTTGTCCCAACGTAAATTTGAGCTTCTTAATTTGTGATACTTTATAGTAATTTCCTTAATGTGTTTCCAAGGCTAGGACAAGTTGAAAATGCCCGAAAGAACCTCTTTTATCAAGGGCAACGTCCTGATCCATCGGAGTTAAATAAGTTTCACGTAGTGGAAAATCATCTTGGCCGCTGTATGGAAGCCAGAAAAGTAGGGGACTGGAAAACTGCATTGCAAGAAGCTGATGCAGCAATTGCCACAGGAGTTGATGCATCTCCTCAGGTGAAAAAATGGCCATCTTATCGATGCCACTAATTTATTTGTAAAGCTACAAAATTTTGGACTTAATGAGCTCATTCTAATTTGATATTACAGCTTATGGCCTGTAAGGCAGAGGCACTGTTAAAGCTTCACCGGCTGCAAGATGCAGAAACCAGTATGTCAGATATTCCAAAATTAGTGAATTCTTATCCCTTCTCTTCACAAATCAAGTTCTGCAGTATGCTTGCAGAAGCATATGTGCTTCATGTTCGATCGCAGATAGAAATGGCTATGGGAAGGTGAGTTCCTACTTCCTACCATGGAATGTGTGTCGCTGCGAGTTAATAAGAGTCATTAATCTCTTACAGGTTTGAGAATGCAGTTGCAGCAGCAGAGAAAGCTGCACGTAGCGATTATAGTAATATGGACATCGCAATTATGCTAAGTAACATAAATATGGTAGCAAAAGCCCGTGCTCGTGGTAATGACCTTTTCAGCTCAGGGAGATACACCGAGGCCTGTTCAGCATATGGAGAGGGCCTTAAATATGACACAAACAATTCTGTTCTTTATTGCAATAGAGCTGTTTGTTGGTCTAAGCTTGGAAACTGGGAAAAATCTATTGAGGACTGCAACCGAGCCCTCTTGATTCAACCGAATTACACTAAGGCTCTCCTAAGGAGGGCTGCATCTAATGGGAAGGTAAATTGATTCATCTCTACATTTGTATCATAATTGGATGTTTCCTTCATTCTTGAGCTTTTACTGTTCCATCTATTTTTGTGCATTGGCTGCTTCCTAGCAGAACAGAGATTTATGTTGTGACCTTGTGACATATGCTGTAGCTTGAACGATGGGCTGAAGCTGTCCGAGACTATGAATTATTACATAGAGAACGTCCCGGGGATACTGAGGTTGCAGAGTCCCTGCACCGTGCACAGGTTGCTCTGAAAAGATTAGCAGAGAGGAAGTTTACAGCATGAGGCATTGCTTAAGGTAGATTTCTTTAGTGCAACTAGTGAAGCAAGGCATTCAAGTCATGTTGGTGACAAAGATGAAGCTGCAACTCTATTTGTAGGAAGCTAGCTTTGAAATTCAAAATGACTTTTATAACTCTATTCTGTTCCCCATATAAATGCTGCTTTTTATCTCTTCTTATCCCCTTAATCTTTTTAAAATCACAAGCATCTCAAATGCTATAATCAACATGGTAGCCAAACAGCCCTAGACTATGTTTTTCTGCATAGCATTGCTTATTCTTACCCTTTGCTGTTGCACTCTTCATGCTTACCAATGCCTTCAGTTACATTTCATAACTTAACATTCTTAACTTGTTCACTGGAAGTGTCATTATAGAAAATTTGCCTCACATGATTGTATCATTCATCTGTTATCATTTTTTATTCAACGGAATTTGCTAATGCATACTTTTGACATCAATGTGCTATCGATCAACCCAGTTTTTCCATTTGCTGTTAAGTTGGTCAATCCAGAATGCTGTGGACACTGAAAAATTCAAGTTTTAATCTAAAGTGGTCACTAAAATGAAATGATACCTTAATATAGTTGCAGGGATGATGCCGTGGTCTACTGTGCATATAAAGATACGGGCTGCAACTCTCTGGTACATGGAAGTATTGATCATCAGTTATTCATTTAGTTTTAAGGTAAAGAAAATGAAGAATCCGGTGTGACGAAGTCAAAATCGGACATTCTTCTCATCCAGATCTATCTAGGTGGGTCGCGGTGGTGTTGTATTTGTTAATGGCAGTTGATGGAAAGCTTGATTTTGCCAATTTGCCATCCACTTCTTTAAAGAGGGATTAAAACCCCAGGATCAAACCTGAACAGCTGCAAGCTAAGGCTACATATGCTGTAAGACATGAAAGAAGTTTCTTAATTCTGATTATTCAAAATCATTTTAATTCTTTGAACATTGAACTTGGTCCCTTTTTTATTAATGCATTAATTGCAAGTGTATAATTTGTACCTTACGATATCAACTATAGAGTGTCATTTTCAAGTTGGTTCTCAGTACTTTTGCTTTAATTGTTAAATTGTTCATCAAAATGAAGTCATAATCCTTATAGGGTAAGTTATGCTTATCCTCCTTTTTGTTAATGTTGGGACGGTCTCTTATTCTTTCAAGCGAATCGGTCTTTAAATGGATTTGTTTGGGTTGTCTTCCATTTATGGATAGATCATATCATACCCTTACATTCAATATTTAACGACGATTCTAATTTGAATCATTTCAATTATACATTATAATATATCATTAGATAGACATATTTGTAAAAAAAATAAATGGAAAATAGATAAAAAGATAATTATTCATCTACAAATCATACATCCTACGTACGAATCAGATGTAGATGCAGATTATATATAGATATACAGATGAAAAACAATTCATTTGTTTGTTTGTTTCGTTTATTTATTTATGGTAGGTTTAAGGTTCCAAAAATACGAGTAGCATTTGTTGTTATTTTGATCACTTATTTGATTAATATAGGCACTACACCAATATTTTTTCGTAAACAGGGAAAATGGCATAAATCGAAATTGTAGATGAACCTGCCGCAAGTTTCATCATTAGTGAGGACCCAATGGTCTTGTCTAGCACCAAAAGAAGTCCATTTCTCATTATAGAGCAAGTCACAATCTTGTCTAAGCAAATTTAAATCAAAATGCGGCGGCACAAAACAAAGGGGCTTTGTTTTTTTTCTTTTTTTTTTCATCTATAAATCATTGAAATTTATAAACCACATTTATAAATTTGTTTTTAAAATAATTATTTAAAGTTCCATAATCATCACGATATCAGATCTTTTTGGTTTTCTTGCGAAGCTAAGTCTTTATTATCTGCGACCATATCTAATAACTTCACCGATGTTAGTCTAATTACATATAGATCTAAATGTTTTGTTTCAGCTAATCCTCCTTTAATGGGTTGAAGAAATGGGTCATCTCTGTATTGCAAATATCCATATATTTCTTCCTTAAAAAAAAAAAAAAAAAAAAAAAACCTACTTTCATGAGTTCGCAGCCTTATTAACAAAGCAAGGTTAGGTTTAATCTCTATCTCGATCTGTTAAATAGCACATTGTTCCGTTCTAGGTGGCGCGAACTTAGCCTAGGATCAACATGTGCAAATAATCAATTTTTTTCTTGATTAATAGCAATTGGTGGTCCATTTTTACCCACCCTAATGTCATAATAATTTGATCTTCGGACTTAGAAATGGCATCAGAATCCATTCCCATGTTTGGATATATTGATTTTTTTTTTTAATCTGTTAGCTTAATTAAACATCTTTTAAATAAATTCTTTCCCCATTCATTCTTGAACAATACATGGAATAATTAGATCTCACACGAGTCGTCCTAACTGGCTTAATACTGTTTGTTTGTGGTTCAAAAAAATGGATACGGGACTAGCCCATTAAGGCTAGCTGTTCAAAGAACTGGTGGTTCGAAAACATAGGTTTAGAGTTTAAGACTTGTGGGATCATCTTGCTTCCTT
This sequence comes from Combretum micranthum, assembly GCA_024138025.1. Lineage (NCBI taxonomy): Eukaryota > Viridiplantae > Streptophyta > Magnoliopsida > Myrtales > Combretaceae > Combretum > Combretum micranthum. The sequence goes on along the minus strand of JAMXBD010000492.1, from coordinate 802,592 downwards.
TGAATAAAAATAAAAAAATAAAAATAAAAACAAAGATAAGTTTATAAGTACTTGTATACATCATTTAGCACCACGGACGGGCCCAAGTTTATTAATATTATTTAAATAATATAAATTACGCATATACTATATATTTTTTAAAGGGTAAGCCTCATTATAAAATTGACTGTGATGAGTGGATAAATTAATATTTTGCCGAATAAGAGGTTATGAATTCAATTGCTATGATTGTCATTTTGCTTTTCTTTTTCTTTTAAGTATTGCATAGCAAAATGGTAAGCTAGATAAATTCTCAATAGATATAATTTATCTATTAGTGGTTATACTTAAAATAATAATTATATTGTTAATTTATAAATGTTTTAATGTTGTTACACAAAGTAATAGTAAATAATAAGAATCATATTACTTAATGGGTAAATTACATCAAAATGTATCAACGTTTGGAGATAAATTTATTTAAAATATCAACATTTTGAGTGGTTAAAAAGAAATATCCACGTTTGGGGTAATTCATTTAAATTTAAGATATTAACTTTTTAAATAGTTAAGAAAAGGTATCAGGGCAAAGTAAATTCAATAATTGACCATTGATACAAACTTAAGAGATTTAGTTGACAACTAATTAAAGCCTTGATACATCAAATAAACTTTGCAAAACATTAATACCTTATTTTATACACTTTGTAAAACGTTTATACTTCTTTTGAAATACCAAAACGTTAATACCTTAAATGAATTTACCACAAAATGTTTATATATTCTTGTATAATTTACCCATTACTTAATGTATTAGTATATGTATGTGTGTGTGTATGTTCACAATTCAATATTATGAAATGTCAAATTTAAGGGCAAGTGCCACATTCAATACTTGAACTTTACCAATTTTTGCAATTAATTACCTAAAGTTTAAAAGTATTAATTTGTTATTTACAAATTCTTCGAGTTCATTTTTAGTACCTAGATAAAGGAGTTAATTGCAAATAATATAGTTAAAAAAGCTAATTACAAAAGTTGGCAAAGTTCACACAATACAAAAAATTGGGTTTTGGATATGTGTGTGTGTATATATATATATTTGTCCTTAAATATAAATTTCTATCACAAAAATTATAAATGCTAGTTAGGAATGGAACCAGGACAGGATTGGGTCGGGTCATATAAGATCCGAACCGACTTGCAGCCCTTATAGGGTTTTTCATACAATACCCAAAATACCACCCAACTCTTTTTTTTTTTTCCTTTCTCATTCCTTTTGTTTTATGTTTTTTTTTTTTTTTTTTTGTTTTCTATGCAACAAAAGTAATGATTATTTTACTATTTTTCCACTACCAAATAAAATTATATACTAGGACTATTGTACTCTTTCCTTTCATTAACATATTTCGTATTTTTGTAACTTCTTAATAAATTAATGTTGGTGAGTATGATGTATTGGTGTTGGTGAGCATGGAGGCAGATTCCTGGAAGGGAGCTTATTATTTATTTCACTAAATAAATAGGAATATAAGTGATCAAATCATAAATTGGTTTCATTAATTAAACCCCTAATTTTTAATTACATTAGTTTCTATAACCATAAAATTGATTAAATGATGAATTGGTCGAAGTTCCATTTAACCTAAAAAGGAAATTATAAACCTAATAGGGTAAATCACACCATAAAGTATCAATGTTTGAGGTTAAATTCATTTAAGGTATTAACGTTTCAAGTAATTAAAAAGAGGATTTAACATTTTACAAAGTAAGTCAAATAAGGTATTAATAATTGACCATTGATGGAAATTATGTAAACTTAATTGAAAACAAATCTAAACATTGATACCTTATATGAAATTTGCAAAATGTTAGTACATCATATTGATTCTCTTTTTTAACCACTCAAAATGTTGATACTTTGAATGAGTTTACCTCCAAACATTGATAGTTTTTTGTATGATTTGCTCAAACCTAATATGAGGTTTTGCATTGAACAATGTATCTATTTTTTATTACTTTCTTATGTTTTAAAATTATATTGTGTCTTTTATTTTACTATTTTTTTTATGAGGTCAAGTTTCCTATCGGATTACAACTATAACCCACGACTGGCTTGCTGCTCAGCCCTCGTCAAATTATTTTTGTCTGAACCTGCTCCATGAACATTATAGAGTCAAACCCTATAAGGTTTTTAGCGGGTCAAATGAGTCAGGTATCTATATTGACCCACCTGGTTGTATCCCTAACGCGAAGTCTATTTATAGGAATAAAACTTCTCTTACTAAATTTTTGTTATATAATTTCTCTCTTTAGATGTCAATTTCTTATAGTTTAGTTAATTGAAAAGATAGGAAAAGTTTAGATAGTAAGTGAATATTTTTAAACTTCAAGTGTTTTTTTTTTTTTTAGGTAGCTACACCCTATACTTCAGGTAATTAATTGCATAAATTAATGAAGTTCAGACATCAAATGTGACATTCACCGATAAATTTAATGTAAAATGTACCTTTTCAAAGATTTAAAGGTTCAAATGCTCATTTTCAATTATAAAAAGCCAAAACACATATGCAATAAGTATAAATGGATATATTTATAATTTACCCTAAATGAAATTTTAGAATATTTATCTTTATTATGTTATTCTTTGGGTTAATGTCATGACTAATTCCTGAACTTTGATAAAATATGCAATCACGTACTTAAACTTTGAAATTGATCAATTTAGTACTTGAAAGAACTTTTCATGCACCCCTAAAGTGCCTTCGTAGGTGTTAAATTGATTAATTTTAAAGTTTAAACGGTTAAGCAAATTGTTATCAGTAAACCTAGTATCTACTAGTGTTTTAAAAACATACATACCAAGTAACTTTGATCCATCTCTAAGAAGTGGGCATACACCATCCACTCTTTTGCTCGGTGCTAGCTTACTACAGCTACCTCGCCTCCCTTTGACCCTTGATGTTATATTTCAGTCTGCAGTGGTTCTAGTTATATCACTGCTCGCTAAAAATTTCGACATGAGCCATCACTTTTGCATGCTTTGCCAATTCTTTAGCAATTCAAAGTTTTGCCGCACATTGAACACAAAGTGAATGTGTTAATGAATAGTTAAAGCTATCATAATTGTCATAAAGATGTGTTGGACAAAAAATAAACTTACCATAACCCATTGGATAATGCCATGGCATTATGCATCTGGAAACATTGACTACTCCTTACCTTCTATACTTGGAATAAGAAACTTCATTGATTCCCTGTGGTAGAGTAGGAACTCCAACCTAACCATCCCTAGGTGCAAGCACATGAGGCCCATATATCCCTCCGGCATGGTAAGAGTCAGCCTATGACCGATCTTCTTAAACTCCTCCTCTGCTCTAATCCCCTTACACATGCTCTGATGCCTCTCCTTTGCCATGATATTGGCCTCATCCTATTCAACGTCTCATGTGGTCTTCTCCTACTTAAGAGCCACAACTGTTAGATCATTGGGGTTCACCTGCTGATCTATAGCATCAAGAAGGTCTACATGGACATGTTCTCCTAAGCCTAGCTTGTTCATCCACTCTTGCTATGTAGGCTAGGCCAAATAGTCGTCAGGCCCTCTATACTGTGCATTAATGATCAGCGCAGTAAATGATCTTCCTACAGAAACAAGTAAAATTATTTGTGCATTGATCATGTGTGGACAGAGGAAAAAAAAAAAAAGACCAATCAAGATAAAAACTTCACCAGAGAACTGCTTGGGCTAGGCCTAAGCATCTTATATGATTTAATTGAAGAAATCATGATCCATCCTGCATAATAAAAAAAAGTAATTGTCAGCGGTACATTACATCCATGTCATTATAAAAAAAATGTAACAAAAAAACAAAATCAACGATACACGCTATTTGTCAAATTCATCATCTCCCACCCCACTACAGCCCTTGTTTGCGTTGGGTAAGCGTGTTAGGATTCCTATATCAATAAAGATGTAATCAATTGGAATTGTCTAAGGCCTCCTTCTAGTAAAATACCTCTTACGGATGTTCTGCAAGAATGTTCGAGTCATCATCATAATGTCCTTACTGTTTTGATTGAGATGAGGTCTCCATCGATGCTTTCTCGGGTGTCAAACCACATACACTTGAACAAAAACACACACTTGGATCCCATGTAATTTAACTGAATATCGTAAGTGAGAATGCCATAGAAGGTTATCCTCTATCCATTATTTGCACCAATCATGCACATACCATTATTTTGTGGTCTCAAGCTTGCCTCCTTAGATTCAGTGTTGTACTAGACTCCGTTTACCACACAAGCTTTGTAACTACAACAACGAACATTCGGGCCTATGCCAAGGCTTCCAGATTTTCTTACACCTGTTACCTATGGGTAGACCTAAGTTACTTAATCTAGAAAAGATGCAAGAGGAAAAGTTAGCAAATTGCTAAATAAAAACTTGTTTCCAACAATGCGGGTGACTTCTAACCTTATTCTAAACCACTTAATGAAATATCTGCTAGTTATTGCTCTCACATCATGTGTAACTCAGACATTCAATTTTTTCTTGAACTCCTTGGATATAAATGGGTTAACAATGCACGTTATAAAAAAAAAGGGGTAGAGTCATAGACTTATAGAATAATGAAAGTGACACCACCTACCTTAGATGCAGTTGCATCTCCTCGCAATTATTTAGCATAGTTCAATGCATTTTGTTGATTTCAACTCAAAGCTTGATATGGTGCATGCTCCCAAAGGTCGAATGGGTTGTACGTGTATCCAAAATATGAGCATTAACCAGTCATCCAATGGTTTATCCCACTACCTATGATGCTTATTTATTCTTGAGTCTTTGTTCGCAAAGTACAACAATCGAAATTGAATGCTCTATCACACAACATAAGACTCAATAATGGAACCTCCGATCTTTCCCTATTCCTCAAATCCCTCTGAAGCACTCTTAAGTATATCTCAACCGAATACATCTAATGATACTAGGGATGTAAGCGAGCAAGTTCTTATAGAGTATCTGACTTGCTCAATTCGTTAAATACCCTATAGTATATTAACTTATGAGGTTTGGAACTGTCATGCCCCAAAGGGTACCCTAAACGTGACAGTCCGCCACACTCAATATTAAAGCTTAAGTATGACATCCTTAGCCATTCCCAAAAGCTTTTATATTAAGTATAAGACGTACTTTCACAACTTTAGAGGACCATATATGGAATTATGAAGCTCAAGGAGATATAAAAACATTTTAAGAAAAGAGGATTCATAATAAACATTTATTCATATCAATGGTTTTACAAACTTAGGGACATTTCCCAAGATTATTATTCTATTACAAGATATTTGTACATTTTCTCTAATACTAAACTTCATCTAAAATTTCTTTATCTAAAGGAAATTACCTGCCTGCGGGTCCTCGTGGCCTTAACCATAAGTAGGGAAACTGCAAAAGATATCTATTGGGGTATAAGCTAATAGGCTTAGTGAGAACTATTTCCATAAATAACTTCTTGTAACAAGATTTCAAACAAGTTGATTAAACAATCAAATGTAATGCAACATACACGTGAGCAAACAAGCATATAGTTTTCCGGGAACTATAGGTTGAATGGATTTGCGCCCTCCATTCGGGGTTGGTGATACTTAACCTTAAAACAAGTAGTTTTAGTAAAATAAAATTTTAAGCTTGCGAGCACTCATCGCCAAGCATTCCGAATCTACTTGATTTGACCTTGCTTTCGGATCTTTCACCAAGCATTTCCCTTAAGCCGCCAAGCAATCGCTTTCGGATCTTCCGCCAAATGTTGCTTTCGACATGAGCTTACTATCCTTCTCACCCAAGGATAATTACCCAAAATGCAATGTGACTCACTTCGTGGTATGCATGAATTCATTTATTTATGCAGTCATAGCATAATTATTTTTGAATTTAAGGCGATCAAAGAATTTCATACCAATCATATGTTACACTAAAACACACATTTAAAACAATTTCGGCTCCGATATTCTTAAAAATTCTTTCAAAGAATTATTTTAATACACATCGGTTTATCTTTTCCTAATTCTAATGCAACTAATTTACAAGCACAATAAGTATAGCATTTAATGGAAATAAACTCACGATGCCATCTCGACTATTCCTCTAGGTGGATGAGTCGTTCACACACTCTATTTAGTCGTAATAATCTTCGGGATAGAGAAATCCTTCCTCGAGGTCACCTAATAAAAAAAAAATACCCACAATGAGCATTCCTTGATGATTTTCTTAAATTTTGACAAAACAATGTCAAAAGAACGTTAAAGTTCGTATAAAGAAATGTTCCAACTTAAAATGGTCATAACTTGGTCATTTTAACTCGGAATCGCGCATATAATATACCGTTTTCTACTTACTCGAAAAGATCTACCCATTTCCAAACTTATTTTTAACAAACAAGGTCATATAGGCTCTGAAATAGTAGCGACAAAGTTCACCACGAATTTTCCAAGTAAAAACAACTTTGGTTCAAGAAATCAAAATTTGTTTGATAAATACTTAGTTATCTATATAGTTGAAAAATTCTCTTTTTATAACTATATAACTCATATTTAAGCATGCTTAAGTGTTTTGTTGTTCAATAATTTTTCTTGAATAAAACAATGTTGGTTTGAAGTTTTTAGAAAAATATAGTTTTCAAAAAAATACCTTGTTTCCTTTTGTTTTCTAAAAATGCCTTACGTTGGTTTTATTATTTTTCCTAAGTAATTAACTTTTTGAAAATAAAATTTTCTATTTTCTAAGTTTTCTATACTAATACTATTTTAGAAAATATACTATTCTTCCTATTTGTTTTTCTTGTACAAATTCCTTTGTCTATTTGTTTACAAAATCTTCATTTGAAAATTTCTCATTCTTTCCTCATGTCTTATGTTTTTCATAGAAATCATCCATGCATAAAAATTTATTTTCTTGATAAAAACAAAGTAGACCAATATGTGACTTAAGAAACTTTTTATAGTAAAGTAGTTTCTAAAATTTTAATGGTTTCTTCTTGTAACTTGAAAAGAAATAACTTTATCTTTGTTTTCAACCCATAGATTTTCTTTGCCTATTTGTTTGTAAATGTCTTTATTTGAAAATTCCTTAGCCATTCATCTTGTTTATCTTTTTCATAAAAAGAACCATTTTTGTATCAACAAATATTTTCTTTTGAAAAACAAGGTGGAATAATAAAGGTTTAAGTAGCTTTTTAAAGTAAAAGTAGTTTCTAAAATTATAGTGAGTTCTTTTTGTAACTTGAAAGGAAATGAGTTTATTTTTGTTATCTCATAGATTTTATATTTTACATAAACTTATTTCTAAGTGACAAAATTCTTCTTTTGTTTAATTATTTTTAGAAATTAAAATTTTTGGACAACAATCTAAATGAACATAATTATGAGAATAATAGTAAACAAAATAACATAAAACATAAATAATAAAGTCAAGTATTGGAGTCTTAGCTTTTTCAAGACTCTCGGGACTAAGAAGTAGACTAGTCCCAAAATAAAATAAAATGAAAGGAAGAAAGAAAAACTTGTTTTGACTTGATGAGGACAAGTCTAAGACTAGAGACTAGTCTTAAAATAACAAGAAATAAGTAAATAAATTGCAAGGAAATAAATAAATAAATTGCAAGGGAAAGTAAATAAATTGCATTGCATAAAAGTAAATAAATTGCAAGTGAGCTTATATGCTCTAAAGAATTTGTATATATATATATATAAATAATATTTAGATATAATAACAAAAATAATAATATAAACATAAATGGATTTGCATGAACAAGAACAATACATGAACATAATGTAGCTTCCATAACTTGTAGTATTTGGAAACTCACACTATGGTCATATAAAGTTACATGACATGAAGAAGAAGAAAATAAAAGAAGGTAGTTACCTAAAGAAGGTTTTGGTAGTAGTATGTGGTTATGGGTTTTAGTTGTTGGTGGAAGTTGTTGTGGAATTATTTTGAGAGAGTTTTGGGATGGTATTTTGAGAGGAGAATTTGAGAGAGTTTTGGTAAGAATTTGTGGGTAGTGAATGTGTGAAAGAAGTGAAAGAGGAGGGGAGTATTTATAGGAAAATGTGGAGTGATTTTGTGTGTTTAAAATAAAATAAAATTAAACAAATTGATGAGAGAGGGAGCATGGGGGGGCGCCGCCATAGTAGAAGAGAGGGGGAGGAGATTTTATTTTGTTGATTTTTATTAAATAAAAGATGTAATATGTAAGGTAGATGTGAAATAAAGTTATGGGAAATGTAAAAAGTAAAGATTATAATTATGTAGTGTGTAAGAGTAGGTGTAAGAAAAAGTAGAGATAAAAGAATAGTGTAGAATAGTGTAATGTAAAGTAGATATGACTAATAAAGTACCGATAGTAAGAAAATACGCGTATAATAGCTATATCTATTATTTTTACTTACCGAAAAATTACGAAACTGATATTTTTGGAAAACTTATATTTTTACGAGTCTAACGGTGTATTCGGAATATTTTTACTATTCCGGGCTCCCAGACACGTTTTTCGAGAACTATGTTCGATCGAGTTCAAAGGACACCCGAAATTCGAAAAACTGATATTTTTATGAATCCTATGGTTATTACGAACTATTCTAGCTAATTATTCCAACTTCGTTTTCTAGGGCCAAGGAAAACGGCAATGCCGGACTTAAGTGGTTACGGTAAACTAGGGTTTTGTTGACTTTGGAAATCTGGTTGACTTCTGGTTTAGGGTTTTAAGCTAAACCGATTCCAAAAATTTGGGAGTTTACAGGAACGAGTATAAAACGTATTGGGAATTCGAGCCCGTTAATATATATATATATATATATATATAGATATATATCAAACTTCATTTTTATCATAGCCTATGATGTCATATTTGTCCAATTGTCCTCCACTCGTAACTCATTTTACATAACAGAAGATTGGACAAGGATAATTTTCTTATTTAAATGTTCTGTAGACAAGGAGCATAGTGGAAATTTGATCGAGAAATGTTTAATTTTTTTCGCTGGTCCTTTTACATAATCACTTGTTTATTATAAATAATGTTATTTTAAAATTGAAGCTGCAATTGCAAATTAAAAAATGTCTTCGGGTTTTGTGCCACAAAAAAAAAAAGGCATGATCATATCAAGCTTTGTGGCTGCAACTTGGACACATGCATGTAGTGGAAAAAAATTGAAAAAGATTCTAATATTTGTATCGGGTTTTGGGTTCAGGTTTACGTACCCTATAGGGTCTATAAGATGGGTTTTGGGTTCATTGATAAAAACTCTATGTGATTTGAGATGGGTTTCAAGATCAATATCCGATATCAGGTTTAGGATTTATGAAGCGCGTCCTAAACCTGCCCCAGTTATATCCATAAAGAATACTAGACAAGGACACTAATGTATGCTTCCCTCAAAAGATGCACATCTGTGTGGACCATAATGTAAAAAAAAAAAAAGTAGGAGGGGATATAATCTCGAGCTTGCAAAGTGTTAGGATTATGGTCTTCTCTAAAGACTAATAAATTCACATGAAGTTCTTTAATGGTAAACTCCTAAAAAAAAGGGGATACATCACAAACCATATAGTAGATTCGGTTATCAAGAATATCACGAATGACCACAAAGTGGATCCATTGAAGTAGGACATGGTAGATGTGACTCTTTAAATCCCTCAAATTTACTTCTTTGCTCTTAGATAAGACGATATGTTGGTAGCATATCCATTAGCAACTTCACATCTCTAACTAAGTTGCAAACTCCCTCATTTGCCGAGTCGACAATCTATATGCAACTAGTGGTTTTAAAGTTCGATCGTTGTGTGCATATAGATGCAACTCTGGGTGAATACCCATTTCCTAGAGGGTGAATCTTGCCTTTTCTATGTCATTGGATTTGCCCTTAAGATAAAAAATAATCCCATCCAAGTTGTCACAAATGTCATTTCAATTTGTATCACATCAAGGTTGTGCTGTATATGTAATTCCTTCTAATATGGCAATCTGAAAAGTAAACTTTTGTTTACACCAGTTTTTCTTGCCTTCGTTTCTTTGTCAACTGAGCCACTCTTGTATCTTTTCTAATATGACATGTTCATACTAACTCAATTGAACCATAATATCCTTACCAGTGAAATCCCTTAGTCAAGGCCTCATTTCGATGCTGTCATCAAAACTTGCACCCTCGTATTGCTGTGCCATTGATGCCTGGGTGGTAAGAACCGTCTATGGCCTATATAATGAAACTTATTATTTGCATGCTTCTTTGGGTAGTCAATATTACACATAGGGTATGCCTTGTATCCCTTGGTCATCTAACCTAAAATGTCACTATATGCAGGGAAATCGTTGATTGTGCACAACAATGCAACATCCTTTTGGAATGTTCGCCTACTACATCTAGTGTCTTCACACCACTTGCCCACTGCTCTTCCAACTCTTCCATAAGGCGTTGTAAGAACACATGAATGTCTCTACTTGGAGATCTAAGCTTAGTATCTCTACGGTGGAACATTGTATACAAATAGAATAACTGGTCACATGTATGATTGAACCCATCGGTAGTAAGTTCGAGTTGCACACTCCAATGATTCGAAACAAATTGGGGGTATTTGACATCTAATCCCTTCTAGTATTCAAAGTCCACAAGATGCCTCAGCATACCCTCCTTGGATACATAATTTTCCTCATGCATTCTCACTCCAGAGTCATCTTCGAGCACATGAATAGCCATTGCAATCTCTGAATTAGTGGAAAATGCCGCAAAATCTTAATCAGCACAGTCTTTTGCCTTTTAAAATGAGGTTTCCACCTTGCTTCACCACACATTGGTTAGCTATGATTTTAGAATTCTTTCTGGAATAACACATAATCATTTTTACAAAACTGGATTGTGTTTGCATCTATGCCCAACCGTTTCAACATCTTGTGTGCTTTATAGAATGAGAAGGGCAATAATTTGTTATCCAATTACAAACTTTTTATTAAAGTAAGCCAATTATTAAAGGTTTCACTAACTATTTGTTGTTGACCTATCATCATCCATAGTACCGCAAATAATACGAAAAACTTGGTGCAGCTTGGATACACTAGACTCTTTGCATTTTTAGACATCCTCAAAAAGTTGATGATTTGTTTCATCTTCAAAGTGTGGGTACTCATGCAGTATACTACCTTTGCCTAAGACAACATCATCATTGACCTCATTTTTATTTTTCATTACGTCATTGGACTCCTTATCGTGGTAAATTCATCTCAAGTAGGTTTAGGCCATTCCCTCGTCAAGAGTTGATACTTCATAATTTGAATACACTACCATCATATGCTGAGACAGTCCCTTATTGGTAGGAGCTAGTTTCACATCTCATACATTTTTCCCATTGAGAGACAAAACTTGCCTCTTTTTGCCTTCCTGGCCAATGTTTTTACTAGTGTTAGTAAATTGTTTGTTAATATTTGCTTTTAACTTCATCCACTTGTGATTTACCGAAATCCTCAAATCAGATTTCTTTTCTTTATCAAGCTTATATGACAAACCCCCTCCATTCTCACTTCTCCTAATGAAACTTCTCATTTCTTATCAAGCTATCAAGTAATTCAAATAAATTTAGCATGAGAATATAGGCATACGAAATTAAGAAATTAGTACAAAAATCTTTGTTAAACAACGGACAAGGCTACGTTAGTCTTTGCTTTCTTTGCATAGGTGGTACGAATTAACTCTTTTTGGCTGGGGTGTCTTGTTTCCAGATCCTTCTGAAGATTTGATCAGTCATTGAAAAACATGCACCCAAATCTTTATGAGTGGCAGGCAAGAGATGCCCTTCCGGAACCATATCATACTTGCACCAGTTATGCCACAAGATAATCAGCACTAATCCTTTATTGCCCAACAAGTACTATTGTGCTAGCTTATGGTAATTAGGATCTCTAGGTGCTAAAATTCGTCCATGTGCAATAATGATATTGTGTAATCATGTGCAAACAAGATATGATTTTACCATTAATTATTTACTTTTGATTTGCATTAAATTGCTTAGTTATTTTTACATTGATTGCACTGATTTTTCATAATGGGTATAGTAATTTAGGGTTTCACTATTCAATTTTGAAAATGGAAGTTTAAGTTAACTTCTCCTATTAGTGTCACGTATGCTATTAGTTAAAAACCAAAATGGTATCTCTATTTATATAGAGATGTACAAGTTTGAGGTTGCCATAACTAATGGTAAATAAGATGTGATTATAACTTTTCTATTTTTGTCTCGCTTTCCGATTCTCTTGATAATATAAATTGTTTATTTGCTAATCATAAATACGTATTTCCATTTCCTGATTTTTGTTTTTTATTTTTTTTTCGACTGTTCTCTTTTTTTTTTTTTGGTCAACTTTCGATGGTTTGTGATTCTTTTGCACTTCACATTGTAGTGCATACATCCGTTGATAATGGAGAAGAAAGCCAAAAGAGATGATCAGGAAGCTTGAAGGAATAAAAGGATAGCTATAGCTAAATTAAGTTGGTACTTTTGGTTGCTGGGTCAACCTGATAATTCTATTTGCTATTTATATTCAATTTTCTTTCTTCAATTTAAAGTGCACTTAATATACTTGTACGTTATATATACACGCACGTCCAAGATTTTAAAAAGTATCAAATGCATGAAATATTAACTATAGAATAATTATACAATTAAAGAGGAGAAACTAAGAGAAAAGTTAGGATAGATCTATAATACCATTTTAAAAACTTTTTTATAAAATTTTGGAATCGAGTTAACTTAAAATAGTAATATGTATATACATATATATATGTATATATATATATGCACACAGTTAGTTTTATTATTGTTTCATTATTAAGTTCCTTTCAATAATTTAAATTATCCGTTTCTTAATATGTTCCGGTATGCTCTTCGTCAAAATGCACTTCCAAAAGCCTGAAAGGAGGATGCAGATTGAAGTGAGTAATTTAAGAAAAGCATACCTCCCATTTTTTGTCTTGCAATATGTAGTTCATTGAATTAATAAGTTCAAATTTTCGCTTGTTTGTTAGCCTTTTATAGAAGATATCTTCAATTTGAGCTATTCATATTGTCAAAGAATTTCATCCTTATTAAATAATAACCATAGTGTTACTTATGCTTATTGTTCAATTCCATAATTTATTTCGTTTATAATACTTTTTTTGTTTGTGATATTAAATTTTCACTTGTTTGTTAGCCTTTTATAGAAGATATCTTCAATTTGAGCTATTTCATATTGTCAAAGAATTTCATCCTTAAAATGATTTCCATCCCACTAAGGACATAGATAAATGATAATTTGGCAGGCAAGCAAATGGGCCCGATGGACAAGACAAATAAATGGAGGGTCTGAGCAGATATTTCAAGTAAAACTAATTACTTTGTATAATTTGTATGAACTTTATCATATTATCTCATCATTGTGTCATACTTTAATATTCAAAAAGACATTACTAAGACTAATGATACAATAACTTAATAAGTCGACCTGTGTAGTCACCTAATAAGTTAGTTCTAATGTTGACCAAGGTTGTCACACCCAGATTGGACCAACCGGTTGAAATTGGTTCAATCGGAATCGGTGTTGAAGACGAGCTGATTCTTTTGTTTTGCCTGTTTTTGGATCGATCCAGAGAGACCTGATCAACCCGGCCGGGTTGGATGGGTTTGAACGCTTGCTTATTAAAAAGAAAAAAAAAAAAGAAGAAGCTCGATGCTCGGGGCCGCTCGTCTGGATGTTCTGAATGCTGGATGCCCATGACAATTGAATTGAATTGACAGAAAGTGATAAACTTAGCAAAGTTTAAAAGTGAAACAATAAAAAAAAAAAAACGTAAAATTTAAAAGCTAACAAAATTGAAAGTTGAAACTAAAAACTAAAAGTAAAATACAAAGAAAATAGAAGCAATGGAGACTGTAGAACAAATAAAAAGTAAAAAACGTAAACTCATAATACCCTAGAAACTAGAATAGAAAGTACTAGTATAAGAAAACCAAAACCCAAACAAAAGCTGCAGGAGGAGCACCGGAGTAAGCCATCGTCGATCACCGCCACTTCCCATCTCAACAGATCACTGACCAGCTCCTCCATCCTCCACCAAGGTATAACTGCATCACCACCGGCAAGCTAAGGTGAGTTTTCCAAACAAAAAACTTGTTTCGGTTTTTTTTTTTTTAATAAAGTTTGTACCTTTGTGCTTGTAACTTGTAAGATGAAAGGAAGAGTTGAGAGCTTTGAAATGAGAATTTGTCCAACTGAGCTGTTGTGTTGCTGTTGCTGCTGTTGTTGCTGTTGTTGACTTGTTGTTGTTGCTGTCTTTGAAATTTGTATTGTGCATCGGGTTGAAAAAAAATTTCTGAAATTGGCAAATTCCAACTTCAATGCCATAGCGGTATTTCTCTATCAAGAAAACAAAACTTGTCTGTCAAGTAGTTGAACTCTAAATCACTTAAGTTGCCTAATAGTAGATATAAAAAAAAAAAAAATCCTTTAGTTGCTAAATGAAAAAGCGTTAACATTCAGATTGAAAATAAATATAACCAACGTTAAGTAAATGTTAAACAATATATGCTAAATTTATAAAAAACATCAATAAATATCATTGAGATTGGACCCCTATAAATGTTTATTTTTTGGTAGAAGATATGAAAAAGCAAGTGGTACCATCCTATATGGAGTTTTGCTATCTTGGATTTGTTTGACTAATGAGGAATTTGTCTAACATTATTAACATAAACTTGTTTATCCCAAGGATAATTGTATATTCATCCTAAAATCATTTCCTGGAAAAGCATAAAATTATGAATAGAACCGCATAACCACATGGATGATTGCTAAAACTCTCATTTGTCAAAAATTATTAACGTAAACTTGTTCATCGACTTTTGTTAACTTCTAAATTAAATCCTTAAACTTCTGACTAATCATAAATGCTCTTGTTTTTCAAAAAAAGTAGGTATCATCCTCTTCAATTCATACAAAGAATGATCCTGCTTAGAAGCATTTTAGCTCATCTACTAATGAGAAGGGAAAGATAGTGTTTTATGCCTTTATTGTGGATCTAAGTATCAAGGTGGAGGGATCAATAGGATGAAATATCATTTGGTTAGGATTCATGGCAATATTGCACCTGTAAAAAAGTACCAAGTGAGATTCAAGAAAAAATATTAGCATATCTTCAATCTGTCAAACATAAGGATCAACACTCTGATGAAGTTCAGCATACTCAATTTGAAGATGGTGAAGCTGAGGTTGAAGTGCAAGAGTTAGAAATTCTTTCAATGCAACCAAAACAAAAAAGAAAGGTTGGAATAGATAAATATGTCACTAAGAGCACCCCTCCATTGTCCCAACTAGGTATAAAGAGTGCATTAGCTGGTAAACAAGCAGTTCAAAGAGCACACATGGCACTTGCTAAATGGTTTTTTGACGCATGTTTACCTTTTAATGATTTGAAGTCACATTATTTTCAACTTGCATTGGATGCTATTGCTGCAATTAGTATGGATATAAGGGACCGTCTTATCATACCATGCATATTTAGTTGCTAGGAGATTGTAAAAAGGAGTATCAGTTACTGATTGATTCATACAGAAGTAATTGGGCTAAACAGGATGTACAATAATGGTTGATGGTTGGACTGATCAAAGACAAGGGACCCTAATTAATTTTCTAGTGTACTGTCCTGCTGAGGTGATGTTTGTGAACTCCATTGATTCATTTGACAATGTGAAGGATGCTAATAATTTATGCAATATCTTTTCAGAAACCGTTGAGTAGGTTGGTCATTCTAATGTGGTGCATATAGTGACTGACAATGCAAGCAATTATGTTGTAGCGGGAAGATTGTTGCAAGAGAGGTATGATCATAATATTGGTCTCCTTGTGCAGCACATTGCTTGAATTTGATGTTAAAAGACATTGGCAAGATGGATTATGTAGATGAGCTTGCAAAGCATGCTTCCAAGATAACTATAATTGTATATAACCATAGTCACTTGTTGTCTTGGTTGAGAAAAAGAGATGGTTGGAAACAATTTGTTCGTCCAAGAGTAACTCGATTTACTACTACTTTTATTACTTTGAAAAGTATCTTTGAACATAAGCATAACTTGCAAGCTTTGGCAACAAGTGCATATTTCACAAATCATAGGCTTCCAAAATGTGCTGCTAGAAAAGCTTTTACTGCTATTGTATTAGATATATCATTTTAGGAAGATTGTTTGCTCATGGTGAAAGTCAACTCCCATTATGAAGCTCCTGCGCATTGTGGATGCTGATGAAAGCCCTACTCTTTCTATTGTTTATGAAGGGTTTTCTAGATTCATAAGGGGATTATAACAGTTTTTAAAAATTGACAAAAATTGTATAATCCTTATATCAAAATTGTTGATCAGAGGTGGGACAAGCATTTTCGTTGTGGTTTACATGCTGCAGCTTATTTTTTGAATCCAGCCTTCATATATGATGATACATTTGAAGAAACTGCAGAAGTTATGCAAAGGTTATATGATGTGCTAGAGAGAAAAAATATTTGTGGTGATAGCATAGTTGTAATTAAAGACATGAAATTGTATCATAAAAAAAGAGAGTTTTGGTTGGGAAATAGCTATCAAATCTTCAAAATATCACAACTAGGTAAGTGACCATGAATACTAGAATGAAAATTAATGTTAATGTTTATTTTTCAAAATTGTTTGACTTGCTTTGTTGAATTGTAGATGATTGGTGGAGGTTTTTTTTGTCATAATGCTTCTACATTGCAAAATATTGCTATTCGAATATTAAGTCAAACTGCTTCTGCTTCTGGATGTGAGCATAATTGGAGTTTCTTTGAGCGCATTCACACAAAGAAAAGAAATAAATTAGAGCATCAAAGGCTTAATGATCTTACTTATGTGAACTCTAATTTGCATTTAAAGAATAGATAGGTAAATTATTTTGACTAAGAATAGTTCACCTTATGTATATTTAAAATTTTTTCCTTTGCTAAATTAACAAGGTAAATAGTTCATTAATAGGAATTGTTTTTAGTGGCTATGTATAAATTTATTCATTGATAGAATAAAGTAAGTATAGAACAACCCAAAGCATTAAAATAAAGAGATGAGGTTATAAATGTTAACTAACAAGGTGTTATTGCTTATACCAAAAAATGGATAAGGATATCCTTAAGGCAAATTCTATTATAAGAACAAAGATTTAATAATTTAACCAAAAGAGAATATCTATGTAGAAATATGAAGTAAAGTAATAAAATACAAAAGACACACCCACATTTAATGAAACTTTTGAGGGTAAAGAAGCCCTTTTCGACGAACTCCCATCATTTGAGATCCTATAATGCTCACACACAAAATATTCATTCGTTAAATGTTCTTACTAATAACAACATTAGAAACTTAAGCATGACACTTGATGCATCTTATTGATGCATTATAGATAGGTCTATATTGAAAATGAAAGTAATAAATATACAATTATATAAATGCATTTATATGTAGATATACATATGATTGATGATTATATATATAATTGTTGAAACCATTTACCATAGTAGTGCTTTATTCAAAACATTCTGGAAGGATCGAAGTCATTTTACCTCTCCATTTTGTTTGTTTAAGGTAATGTATCTTATCATTTATACTTAATCAAGCTATTTTAGTAGTAACCGCTCATCCATAAGTATCCATTGAACATATTTATCTTAGAGGTTTAATATACTTTAGACATTTAAAGGATAAGAACATTGATGATTATGGATACAACCATATTATATTCGATTCATTGATGCTATAAACTCTTGTATTTGCAATGCTAATGTCCCTTCAATGTTTGACATACATATTTAAAGCCACCCAGATAGGAGTAGCACTATAGGTAGCCATTACTGTTTCAAGAATTGGCTTCCAAATTGTGGGACTTTGTTTTAAAGGAAGTCTAAAAGTGCAGCAACAATAAGGTAGCACAACATCGCTGGGATGTCATTGAATAGGTTATATGACCATTTTTAGTGATGGTTGTGACCTTGTGACACATAGTTTGTTTAACCACTTGTTAGATGCTTGTGTGACCCTCTTCTAATGGTTGCCAATCATCCCTAGTCTTAGAACAACAGCCATGTAGCCTCATCAGCTTTTCAATTTTGTATAGTTTTATTTTTTGTTAAATTATGCAATTAATTTTTTTAATTATAGTATATACTTAGTTAAATATTTACAACAATCAAATATTAGCACATGATCCTATTTATCGCTAATACAAAATTAATAAACCCAGATAATATATTCATTGAAAAATAAAATACAAGCTAAATTTTTATTGATAACCTGAATCACATATCATTTTTGTAATTTTTCGTATATTCAATGGTGCACGTGCCTCTTAAGCACTTATTTTCAACTCTTAACAAGCTGTGGGGATCCACAGACCCGGACCTAAGCGAGGGCCAAGCCCAACGTAGCAATATAAATTTGTTTTATTTTTCGGCCGGATTGTAAGTGGGAATCAAGAGTATAAATAGTAGTCGACCGGTAGACACCGCGCCAAAACTACTCTCAGAAAAACTCAACTGAAAGATGAAAGCTAAAAACGCGAAGAAGGAACTGTCTCTTGAAGCTTACCTCGATTATCTTCACTCCAATCGTCAAACCGATCTCACTCTCAATTTCCTCAATCAGGTCTTTCTTTTCACTCTCTCTAACTCCTGCCTCGACATTCCGATTTTCGATTCCGACTCAGCTCGCTTGTTGTTAAGTTTGTTGATTGTGGTTGTTAATTCTGCAGATCATATACTTGCATGGATTCAGAAAGATATATGGACAACCAAAGGTCTGATGAATCAATCGATTACTCTGTCTATTCATATCCGATCGCGCTTTCTGTTATCTGATTGTTATCATGCAGACTCTGAGTCTAATTCCTGTTTCTTTGCCGAGAAAATTAGGTTAAATATAAACACATTTCGTAATTGATTGGCTGCTTCTCCTATGATGCCATGAAATTAGGTTAAACAAGCGCAATTTACAACTGAATTCTCATATGAATTTACGTAATTAGTTTTAAGCATTTTAATATTTTCTTTTTTTGTTATAATGAACTATTTATACAGAAAAACGTAGAAGATGCTGTGAAAGCAATTGAACTCATTGATCCATCTCGATCTACACTTAAACACGACGAATCTCCAGATGCAGCATTCCTTAAGCTTGAAGAAGTGATTGATGACCTCAACGAACTTAACTGGCATGAATGTTCCGTTACTTGTCTCCAAAGCATTGGTAACTTAAATACTGGAAGTAAAGATGTTTCGAGTTTGGAATTGAAAAGAAAAAAGGTCGAATGGAAAGAAGGTGCGTGCAATGCTCTTCTAGGTTCTGAAGGAACATCTTCCTGTGGCTCGGAAAATAGTGTTGTGAGGGGAACAAAATCTAACTTGAGAAGAAAGTTGCATGATGATACTGATCGTTCGGGATTGAGTGCATTGTCGATCAAATGGCATTGACTTTGGAAGATCGCTGCTGACATATGATCTAGATAAGTGAATAATGGAATGAAATCTAGAAGGAATTCAGGAAAATAGACGGAGATTTACTTGATATTAGTGACGTTCTTTCACTGCATATGCAATTTTTATGATGAAAGTTGAATTGATTGTCCAGTTGAATATAAAACAAATATAAATTCAACATCCAACTTCTGAAGAAATGAGTTATGAAATCCTTTTTTTGAAAAATCTTGGCTTGATGACTGTTCGAGATCAACAAAGGTTCAAAAATTATAAAACATCCATGGACATGAGCAGCTTAAAGTAAAAATGGCAGTGAAATAGAGTAGATGCGTTAGCATGAACAACCACCTTCCGCTAAATTGTATATCTGTTACATTCATTGTCCAATTTCTAGATGGTAACTACATAGCTAAATGCACATTATTAGTTTTTCCTTTTCATTGGTAAGGAATTTCTCACTATGAATCTAAAGAAAAATAAGCTTACTCATTGAACTGATATCTTCAATCTGTCCCTTTGGTTACAATACTTCTACAAAAGGTATTGGGATTCCAGACATATATTGGACAATTTCTAAGGAATGGGAAAACTGAATTGCCCTCTTTTAGCACTTGCAGTTGCAGCAACCTGAATTTTTCATAAAAGTAGGTAGTTCAAGTGCAGCACGAGCTATGGACTTATCCTCTTCAAGTATTACTGGATCATGAATTCCGTTCCTACACATCACGCAAAATAAATTAGAAAAGACAGCTGATGCGTGGCCGTGTGTAACTCTCCCTTTTTAATTTTTTTCAATTTTATTTTTCCTCTTTACAGAAAGACTGCCCCCTTGATTACCAAGTAAGTCAATGAGTTGGTTGAAGACTGACATAGATCTAAATCTAGCCTAATAAGTAAACTAGACACCAGAGCGTGGTCAATTTTTGCTTCAAAAAGCCGCAAGACCTACAATCAGATTAATACATTACAGTTTTGAAATTCAAAAAGCCATGAACACTTAACCAGAAGTAAAATATTGCAGTACTTCACCGACTTCTTGCACAGCCTTTTTCTTTTCGCTAAATCTAGACAGCTAATTTTGATGACTCCCCGAAACTACTATTGTTGAAATTCATTAACAAACTTGTTGTCAGTATATTAATCAAAATGAAGCACTTGCCTTTGAACTCAATCCTCTAATAAATCCAACAAGAAAAAGAAGCTGACTGGCCATATGGTTGTAACTTCCATCAAGCACATCTAATTGCTGCAAAAGAAAGAAGGCTTGAAATCAGAACAGGCCTTTGGTGTCGATCTTTCTTAGGTCCAACAGGACCTGTCATACCAGTAAACCTCTCAGTTATGAGTTGAATTTGATTGTTGATGCGAAACTCAGATTGAAAATTATAGCGCATCATAAGATTCTAAAAAACACAATAGGAAAAATTATTGTCCATTTTTACAAATTATCACATGAAAAATGTTAATAAGTGTCCCTAGTCTATTTTTAATAGGCTAAATGGAGAAAATCCACCACACCTTTTCTTCTACTTTCCTTTTTCTTAAAGTGTATAATTAACATTGAAAAATATGATAAGTTTCTTTTTTCAACTCTTTAACAAATGCTCTGTTGAAACCCTTTAATAGGACTCTTACTAAGAAATGAAACTTTTTCACTATCAAACTTAAGTAAATCAGAAAGGACGTTCAGAGAGCGAAGGAGACAGAGGCTTGGTCTGTCTCTGGATCATAGAAAGCAAAAGGGAAGTTAAAATTTATCAAAGACAGATATGTATCTTATGTAGTATCATTAACCAAGTGAAACCTATATGTTGTTACAGCAAATAACACTATGCCTATATCTTCACTTGGTGAAAATTATAATTTTTATGTTACATGATAGCACTCTCGGCAGCTACCAACCCTCACATGACCACCGATTTCCTGACCCAGTAAACTAGCAGTGTGCAAGGATTATTGATCTAAGTAAGGTTCTGTATGTCTACTGAATGTTCCAACCTTTCCAAGAAAGTTGGGAGGAGCTTCTTTGTTGGACTTCCTAAACTTTTTCTTAGTTTTTCACTAGGCAGAACGGGATAATAAAAAAGGTTTCCTTCCTAAATGTAAGGTAACCATCATAAAAACAGGTCAGGGAGACTAATAATATTCTAAGATTTTGTTAATGCCAATCCCAAATTCAGAAAGAGCATCCATTGCCCCTGCTGGACTTTGCAACTACTATAGTATTTGCTTCAAAGGGGAGAGAGGGAATTAGTGATACGGTATTAATTGAATCATTTGAATAAATGATGGAAGCTGTTGTATACATATACTACCGTAACCTAGTGCATTAATAACAAAAACGATTATTGAGAATAAATGGAACAAGTAGAATCAATGATGTAGATGATTATATTACCACAAGTTTTCTTGTGATGTTTCCAGGGTTATGGACAAAAGTAATGCCCACCACAACCTTGAAGACATTATTTATGCTGGTTTTGGCCTGCCCAAAGTGTATTCCAGATGCTTGTTCTGGTAGATAATTTTTTTCATCTTCTGATACATATGTATTTCAGAGAGGAAAAAAAAAATCGTCAGATAGATCATTTCTCTGTGGAAACAGCAGCTTTTTTTCAACAAAGGAAATCTTGTACTGCTGAAAGATCAATTCCATCAAAGTCATAGCAAGGCAAAGGAGTATAGTGAATTGATTACTAGTTCATATTATACAAGTGATGCTCCTTTTCAGAAAGCTCTTTCTGACCGTATCATAAATTTCACAGAGGATTTGATCAGCATGAAAAGTAAAGAACAGATATCTTTTCCCACACCTGTAACTTGATAAAAACATCCACTGATGTGTTGACAGCTCAAGCAGATTGTCTGAATTGGCAATGCACCATGTGCCCCTGCACGAAAGAAATCATCAGAAACTCATCAAAGTCTGTATACTGCCTAATATTAGCATATACATACGGTCTTCAAATGGGGCAAGGCCCCACTGATCAGGCTGGAATTCCAAGAGTGAATTGAGCACAGCATCAGCTATGGAAGAACAATCAGCTTCCCGCTGAGAAGGAATTGCCACAACCTTCATTTTGGCATCCTTGGCTGCTTTAACACCGACACTGTTGACAAACTACTTTAGAACCAAGGAAAACACCCTAAGATATGCAAAAATTACAATACTCAAAGCTTT
The DNA here is from genome assembly GCA_024138025.1 of Combretum micranthum. NCBI lineage: Eukaryota > Viridiplantae > Streptophyta > Magnoliopsida > Myrtales > Combretaceae > Combretum > Combretum micranthum. The sequence goes on along the minus strand of JAMXBD010000492.1, from coordinate 779,878 downwards.
ACTCCCACTAGGTGAGTTCGACTCTTTGGATCCTATTTTGCCATTATGCTTCACCTCTAACAGTATCTTTGTTAATAACTAAATATGTCATATAACTTTTTATTTCTTTCATCCATATATTTTGTGGTCTTCCCTTCCCACAGTCAATATGAGCAGTCTCTAAGGCAATGCAACACTTAAGTGCTGTCCCTAAGGCATGTATATGTGCAACGAATGAAGAAAATTGAAGCAGGGAGGTCTGAGAGCATATGAAGCAGTTCAAATCTCTTTAAAGAAAGACATAAACACATCCGTCTGCTAGTGCCTCCCTTTTAACCAAAAGACAAACAGTACAACACCTCGTCCAATTCTACACAATATCTTCCATATTTTGACTGCACGATTGGGAAATCATATGCATTACTTCTTACCAACAGCACAATAATTCTCAAACATTTTCAAACTAATTTAATCAAATCATTAATCAAACATTCCCAAAGAAACTACAACATCAAACAAGCTACAAATGTGACTTTTCCAGCAAATTACCAACTAAAATGTAGTATGAAAAGTTGATGAATGACTTACAAAGAGTCTTCAATCACCAGACATCGAGCTGCATCTACATTCATCCTTCTTGCAGCCTCTAGGAAACTATGGAAGGAACAGAAGAATGTAAGACTCTCCCAGATTAAAATAAAATAAGAATTAATTTATAGCCAATATAAACAAAAGCAGTGAACATCCAAATACTTGGAACAGAGACTAAAACTGATTGTTTTTTTGAAATAGACCAACTTCAGAATTTCATCATGAAAAGTCCTTTGCCATTCTGGACCTATGCAGACACAAGTTGCAACCCATAATATTTCTCTTCTTTGCAGATACTTCACCAGCAGGATTTCATGCGAATGATAGAAAATCAAGTACAACACATCAAGGTTTCCACAAGAGTCTCGTACAGTACTATTGGATGAAATGGAAATGCAGTAGAAGGAACCTTACAGATCTGGAGCTGGCTTTCCATTTTCAACATCATCACTTCCAAGAATTACCGAAAACTTTTCTTTCCAACCTGTGAATTTGAGAATGAATTGTTTAGATCTATGAACAATGAACAAAAGCAAAGAAAAATTATGGGGTTGAACAGCCACTAAGGTCATGCATAGGATGACAGAGAGGAAGAAGAAACTAAAAATTCACAATTAAATTTCTTTGTGCACTCACTGGAATGGAGCACCATATTATGGTAGCCATCTCTCAATCCATGATTCAACTCTGAACATACAAATATGGATACTTTCTAGTTAAATTTGCTATACATGGAGCAGATTTACTCAAACCATTTGCTTATCCTATTCGGACTAGTTTACTACACATAACTAAGCCACCACACAACTAAGATAGCTTTTAGGGACTGATCTCTGTTTTCAAACAGAACAAAATATTCTTCTCAGGATAATTTATTTAGGAAATGTATATTAAACATGGTCGCTACGGCAATCACTTCTCCCAAATAAATTCAATTAGATTCTTGGTTGTTTGCAGCATTATTTTAGTGATCAGCCAATTGAATCACCATGCCAACTGCAGCTTTATCACATGAGTAATCAACTTGAATGGAACAAATATTTACCAACCATTTTGATTAGAGATTTTAGCATCTATGTACTCTCGTAATGAGTTTGATGCGAGAGCAAAAGGAACTCCATGTTTGTGCAAATGCTGAATAAGCCGATCAGCACCGGGTAGCGGTTTCGACTCCAGCCACCTGGAAGAACATCAAAGTATCAATAACTAATTGCATTGTCTAGCCCCAAAACTATCAAGCTAAGTTGTGCCCAACTTCTCCAAGTATCATAGCATGGGAAATTATAACTATAACCAATATATATCAGCTAATAATGCCTAAATAGACAGGAAAGAAATTACTTCTTTCGATGTAGAGGCACAATCTCTTGCACATATTCATCAGGAGTCAATGGAAGATCATAATCCACAACCATTGATTTTGCCGACTCTTTAAGCGTCTTCCCTAATCTCTTATTATTTCCCTCATCCAATACCTTCCCATATTTTGCTAAGAACTCCTTCAGGACCCCTTTTGAACCAGCCTCTACATGTAATCAAAACACAGTAACCAACACCATAAATCAACAAAATGAACATATCCCATTAGGAAAAATCAAAACTTTTCAATTGGGCAGCTGAGTGTCTGACCTGTGTCCAAAAGGGTACCGTCTAAATCAAGAATCACGGCTATGATTTCGCGTTTCGCATTGCCACATGTGCAGTTTGAGCAATTCATGGCAGAGTTTGGGGTGCACGAGCTTAAGAAAGAGAAAAAGATGGAGAGAGAAGGAGATGATTGAAGAGAAACGAGAAATGCTGTCTCATTTATATAACATCGCGTGAAAGGATTAATTCCTGAAAATTACAACTAAACTGTAAACGGAAAAAATGCTACATGGGAAGAGGAAGGGAGAGCATGGTTTCATTATGTACGGTATGGTCATGGTTTATGGAGGACGGCAGCTGGGGAAAGAACAGGATTAACAGAAAATGAAAAATCAGTTACCTTCAAATATTACTCTCCTTAGATGCCAAAATTAAAAAGAATATTCCCTAACCTCAAACCATAAAATGGTGAGGTAAATTCTAAATTCCATCACGGTTACAATGGTATTAGTTTTATCTTACCATTCAACTGCTCAAATATATTATATTCCAATGGTAATCAAAGCACTTAATTATTTTACATTAATTTTTTTATGGTTTATTTAATTATAGTAATAATGACAATACAGTCTCGTGATGAAACCATAAAAGTTCCTATATTATTAATATTAGAAATAATATTGAAACTCTAAAATTGATTAATTTAATATATATACTTTTAAATTAATCAATTTAACACCTATAATAATTTTTCGTGCATAACGAAAGTATCCTCATAATATTGATTATTGTATACAAATAATAATTTTAAACACAAAATTAATTAATTTTAATATTAAAATATCAAATTAATCAATTTTAAAGTTTAAATATCTAAATCGATATTTTGCTAAAATTTGATATCATTTGTCATATTTAGCCCTATTTTTATGTTTCACTTGTATCACCGTGTTTGGAAACGGAAGGAACTGAGAAAAAAAGAGAATGAAACATGACTCCAACTTTGGCTATTTTAAAAGTGGCTAAAAGTCGGTTAAGAGGGATGAAATGTTTCCACTACAAAAGCTAAAAGTTTTCATTCCAAGGGCCGTTTATATGTGTATGATCTATTAGCTAACCTTTCTATAAACTGAAAATAGTAAGACGGAGGGCCGGAGAGGGAAGGGGCGAGAGTATCAATAAAACGTGACTCACATGAATAGGATCGTAACTTTATCGATCTTCGAGATTAGCAAAAGTTAACTTATTCAATATATTTTTAATTACTAATTCTTATAATCTTCAAGAAAAGGAAATTGAAATAAACTAATACCACTGGACTAGTCATCTACAATGGGTTTGGTTTATTCACTGTCAATTGTATTTTGTTCGTAAAATGGAATTTTATTATCATATTTGTATTTTGGTTATTATTGAATAGATCTATTTTGAGGTACAACTAATAAGAAAATATATGAAAGGAAAATACAATATGCTAAATTTATGTTGGTGTTGATTTTAAATGATAAAGCTTCTAAAAGAATTATATTTTCTATAGGATAGTCAGGGATGCAATTGGATCGGCCATTAACGGGTTTTCGACCCATTCAACCCAATAAAAATCTTAGAGGATTAAACCTTATAGAGTAATAGGATTGGATTTGGACATAGGTAAAAAACTTATAAGGTATTAGGGTCGAGTTTGGATACTACTAAAACTCAATAGATACCTACCCGATCCGTTAGTCCTTTAAACATATTTACTAAATGTAAACATAATAACATGTTAAATTTAAAAAGAGGTTGGCAAAGAGAAGGTGAATTGCTATATTATTAGATTATTATTTTATTGGCTTAAATGTGCTGAATCTATTGAAAAAAAAACAATAATCAAAGCAGGTTCAGGTTGATAATTGGTGAGTGGTCGAACAGATAATTGAGTTGATAGTCGAGCAGGTAACCGGGTGGGTGGCCGGTTTTAGAGTAAACTTTATAAGATGAGTTTGGATATAGAAAGAAAATCCTGCAGGGTTATAGGGTCGGGTTTAGTATTCCCTATAGTATAGTGAGTTTGGATTTGGGTTAATATGACCCACTCGAAACCCGACCCAATTGCATCTCTAAGGATAGTATGCATCATTCTCTCTAACATAAAATTTTCAAATATCCAACAACTTGAAATGGAGATAAAGAATTGGCTTGGTTGATTTAATGAAAAGGGAATACATAATCTAATCTTACGTTATTTCTTATAGGAGAGTGTGTAGTAAGGATAATGTGTATATGTTAATTCTTTTTTTTTTTTCCTATTACAATATGTGGGGATTCGAATTCAATGTATCTCATTTAGGAGGAGGTAATGCCATTAGATTACATTGCCATTAAAGGTGAACATCTTATTCAATACTTGAAAATTAGGTGTCTCTCACAATAACTACTAAGATTCAACAGTTGGCTAATATTAATGAACCCCTTAATCTAGAATTGTGGATAGTAAGAGTGGGCAAAAAAATAAATCGAACTAAATCAATCCGTAACCAAACCAAATCAAACCAAAAATATGGTTTTTTTTTTTTTTTAACAATTTGGTTTTAAAATTTTCCAATCTGAACCAATCTGTAAATTTATGGCTTGGTTTGGAAGGTAAACTAATCCAATTCGTAAACCGAATCAAAATGTTTTAGAAAAATATGATAATATTTTACTTATAAGTTATAACTATATATTTTTTTATGATGATTGATTAAAAGTCATATATGTTCATATGCTTTCATTTGATATTTATTATTTTAAAATATTAATTAAAATCAACTTGTTTATTTTCAAATTTGTTTTTTAAGCTCGTGACATATATTTTATCTATTTAGTCATGAACTCTTATTATGTATTGATTATTTAATGTATCTTGTCAGCAAATTATTTTATTCATTGATGAACTTTATTAATAGATGATTTTTTTATTTTAGCTAAATTTATTAGTACATGATTTACTGATGATTCTAAAAAATTACAAATTATGACTTACTATGCATTGGTTAGTGAATATATTTTATTGGTGGATAACTGATTTTATAAAGAATTATAGATTAAAAGATATAAATCCATAAAGTATTTTATTGTGATTTGTAATATAAACTTTGTAAAGTAATACAATATTTAAGTATCTACACAAATGTATAAAAACTAAAACAAAAAGAGTTAGAATTTTGATTTAATATGTAATCCAAACCGGCATTATTTAATGGTTTAGAAAATTTTTAATCCGAACCAAACAATTACTTAATGATTTGGTTTGAATAGGAAAAAAAAAAAAAAACAAGCCTTGAATTATGGTTTGGTTGGGTTTTAGGAAAAATCGAATCAAACCGATCTGTGTCTACCCCTAATAGATAGGTATTATAGGTTATCACTTGAATATTATTAATTTTTTTTTTTTACACTCTTCCTTACTCTTTCTTTTTTCTAATATGTTCATAAATAAAAAATGACTTATGAAAAACTTTTGAACTTATACTTTCATTTTTACGTATATTTCTCTATATTATCTTCATAAATTTCATAACATGGAACTTGAAATTTGATTTTGGAAATGTTTGTAAAGAAAGGACATATTTCACATAGCTCTATGAGCTTTATGCTTAATGTAGCTATTTCGGTATTTCACTATCATTGTTAACAATAAAGCGTAATTTCCATAGCATATAGATACTGATAGATTTATGGTTTAGACCATTAGCCAATGCATTAATAAAAAATTCAATTGCTCTTTCTTAATTAGATGCATTAGATATTGCTTGGTTTTCTCATTCTAAAATTTTGAATCATGAAAAGCTTTATACCAAGGAGAAAAATCTAGTGTTATTAGGCTCAGTTAACCAAGTAGCTCTACCTAATTAAATTTGACCCATTCTTAAAAATAACCTCATTCAACCGCAGTCAAATTTCAAGTCGTATTTTTGTCACCTTGGTCCCTAGCTCTCCAACCGTGTATAATTGGAGGGTGTTAATTTAGTCCCAAAGAATTGTAATTATTCTTTATTAATAAATAGAAATTATATTGGTGTTTTATTTTAATATTTACGGTTTTCAATAGCTTTATTGTCTTTATTTCGTTGTCATCCTATATAGTACTCTTTTAGGGTTAATGTATTAGTTTTCATTCTATGATTGCGATGAAATTTGTTTTGAGTCGATATTACCTATGTTTTGTGTAACAAATGTGTTTATTTTTTGGTTGTGCTTTTTAATCCTCATTTCCTTTGATATTTTTATTATTTTTATAATATATACCACTATTATGATGTAATTCAATGAATAAGTAGCATGTTCTCAAATCTCAAGAAGAGAATGATCAAAGAGAACTTTTTTTTTTTTTTTTCAATTTATAATGAACAGGTTATGTCGCTCCCTCACCATACTCACGAAAACAACGTCAAATGGAGTCTGTTAGAACGGATCATTTGTACACCATTGTTGATATTAAAAGTTAATATTACTTTGGCGTTATATTGCATTTCATATTTAACTTTAAGTGATTTTTCAATAAATTCTTCCTAAGGGAATTAGGAAGAAATGATTGGGAAGGAAAGAAATAAAATGGATTAAATTTTATTATTTATTATTTTGAAAAGGAAACATAAGGGGAAAGAAAATTGATGTAATGATTTTGATTTTTCCTCTCATTTTTCCCCCTCTAAAACATAGAGAATTAGAAAGCAAATTTTTTTTTAAAAATTACTCTTATATCCTTCTTTTTTAATATACTTATTATTTTTAAGAGGCATATTAGTAATTTACTGTTATATCTTATTTTCTCTTATATAATAATTAATATTTCATTTATTTTCTTTCCTTTTATTATTCAAACATATGAAAGGAGTGAAATTCTTTAATAATTTCTTCTCTCCATTTTCTTTAATTTCCTTCATAATTTATTTCATTGCGTCAAATAAAAGCCTTAAGAATTTCGTATGTTAATTTTAATATCAAACTAAACTTTTTTTTTTTTTTTTTTTATGTAAGGTTATTTTGGCTCGCACTCTTTTACCTGGGAGTTTAATGCCCAGCATAGCTTAAATTTTTCTAGCTTTATTCTATTACACTTCCCATTTACAAATTGTAATTTCTTAAAAAGTTCTATCACTTTGTTTTGGTTTTTCAGAGCTGTTCCTTTAGACTGATTTCTCCATTTATTTGTTTTTCTTGAAAAGTACTTGTTTTATTCTCAATTCAAGTGGACTAATCTCATGTTTTTGAGTCGATAACTAATGTCAATAGTTACGGTGTTAAATTTTTTAAATGTAATATTATTTTTAATTATCATATAAAAAGACTGATACCAATTTACTTATTTAGATTATTTGTTTTTATCTACATTTTTATGAATACCTAATCTGCAATTTTCTCCAATTTGTTTCTTTTTTTCTTTCTTTCTTTCTTTTTTATTACAAACACTCATATTCAAACAGACAATAAACATATAAAGGAAAAAGAAAAAGACAAACATAGATTAAAAAAAAAAAACAATAATCCTTGACTATAAGGATAATTACGATATTGACTCAATCAAGCCTTATTAAATAATTACTCCTATAAGAAAGAAAAAAAAAATAAAATAAAGGAAACTAAGATAATTTGTTGTGCTAAAATAAGATACTAATTTAGTAAGATCATTAATTTTTAATTCTTATTAAAAAAATTAGATAAATTACAATACACCCTCATTTGTAAATAAGAATTTTAAAAAAATTTAATTGAAAAATAACATTTATTTTTAGTAATAATTCTATTACAATATCAGGGTGAATTTCACATTTAGTACCTAAACTTTATCAATTTGTGCAATTAACTACTTGAAGTTTAAAAATATCAATTTACAACCTAAAATTTACCTAATTTTACAATTGACAACCTAATTTTGCCAATTTTACAATTAGTTACTTGAACTTTATTTATTTTTTGTAATTAACTATGTCATTTAGGCACTATGATTGAACTTGAAAAATTTATAAGTAGTAAATTGATATTTGGACTTCAGGTAGTTAATTGTGCAAATTTGTAACCAGGTACGTACCAAATGCGATATTTACTTGTAATATTATGTTTTTTTTTTATATAAGAAAAATAAAAAAAATGTAAAAAAACTCTCTAAACTTTAGGTGTAGCGGATTGACTCCCTGAACTTTGAAAGTATGGTTTTTGATGTCTAAACTATAAACAAATTAGAATATCCCATTATTTTTCGTTCTCTTCTATACAAATCTGTACAAATATTATATAAAAAAGTACACTTAAAATAGTACAAATTTTATACATTTATAATAAAAAAATATAAAATGTTCTAAACTTACAAATTGTTTATAGTTTAGGAAGTCAAAAACCACGATTTCAAATTTTTAGAGGATCAATTCGTGTTACCCCTAAAGTTTAAAATGTATTTTTTTCATTTAGCCTAAAATAAAATCTTAAGAGATTGATATAGTAGCTCGCTTAACCCATCAACCAGCCCATTAACCTGCATGGGGTGAGTTGGGCCCACATTTCTAAGTCGCATGACCTACGGTACAAATCAAGATGGGTCAAATTGGTATGGTTAGTCCTCTTGCATAATTCTATTAATAGTAGCATGACATTTGTCGCAAATGAATTATTTAATGCCTAACAGGACGCACTATTAATTCATATTTAAACTTTACATATGTTTGGGGCAATAATCATACTTGAGCACCTAAATCTATTTTAAGGGTCAATTGTATAAAATTGAAAATTTTTTATGTAAGCTTCACTAGCTCACTTAACCCCATCCATGTTAATTTATCATGCTGGTATTTTCAGTAAGTAATAATATCATGACACGCATCCAAATGAATGATAAATGTCAACAAATCGCACAAACTACATACCTGAACATTAAGTTATTTTCCAATAACAACACCTTTTGAGTGTTAATATTAATATCCAATTTCTAATCTTGCTTGACTCTACCCATGTCAATTTATCTCATTATTATTTTCAAAAAGAGAGGCAGCATATCACGTTCCAAATATATTGCTCAAGATAGAAAAGTATGCACGTACACGTAGTGCCATCTACCGAATCCCCACGTGTAATCGACTTTGGTTATATATAATATATATATATATATATATATATATATATTATGCATGTGTCCTGAGATTCTAGACACTCATATAAGGACATGTTTTAAGACAATGTACAATTGTAATGTTATTGTTGAAAACATTATAAAAGTATTTGGCTAAACATTATAGTATAAAGTACTCTAGTTTAAGTATAATAGTTAATTGTCATTTAGATCTAGTTTGGCACTTCATAGATGGGGACCGGAATTATCACTTTGTTTACTTTGTAGTATATAATAAGGAAGAATTAATTCTAATTCAATGAAAATGTAATAGATTGACTGATATAATATTCACTTAGTACAAAAAAATTAAAGTAAGTAATTATTGAAGTAAAATAAAAGATATATAATGCTTCTTATCTTTATTAAGTGAAATAGTATTTTCAATATATGAATATTTATAAAAAAAAAAAAGATTGGTATTAAACCATTAAATAACAAACAATTCATTATAAATTTTTAGTTATTTCACCTAAACATCACAGTTACAGTTTGCATTAAATGAATAGGTATCCCCTCCACCAACTTAACAGGCTGCAAGAGAATTGAGGATTAGATGTCTCTCCATTTTTTTTTTTTTTTCCAAAAGTACTTATGGGTGAGTTGTCGTCACGGTAATGGTATTTTAGCACCGCATAATATTTGATTTCAGCATGAATCTAGGGGTTCGACCTATTATTTATAAATATTAAGTATTTGAGTATCCAGTAAAATATTATTTAAGATTTATAATGGGTACAAGGACCAGATCAAACTAAATAATGTTGTTCACGTAAGCCCCGTGGACATCCAAATTCCAGTGTATCTTTGAGAGATTAAATAGTATATTTGGTACACAGTAACTAGAATCAGGCAGAGTTAAGTGAGGTAATAACTTTAACATTAAAAAAATTTAATTGAGTTATATTCACGCTTAAAATAAATTTGAATGATTAAAAGATTGTATAATATCCATGTACCAAATATCAAAAAATAAAATAAGTTAAATAAAATGAATCTAACTTAATTTGTGTAGACCTTACACCACGATTCATAAGTTTATTTGTCTTTTTTGTTTTAATCCACTATTCATAATCAGAGTGCATATATATTATTTTTCTTGCTAATGTATGACTAGCTTTTAAGCCTTATTTGTTTTAAGAAAAATCTATTGCCAAGTAAAAATGTTTTTTATTGAAAGTATTTCATTTGAAAAAAAAATGTGAAAAGACTATTCGATGGTTGAAGATGATTTTTGTATGACATATAGGGTTTCCAATTCAAAGTTACAATATTTATTATAATATTCATTTAGTGTAAAATATAGAGCAAATAATTTTTGAAATTTTTGTATGACATAGCCATTTATTATAAATTGTAATTTTTCTTAAGTGAACATCATAGTAATAGCTTTTGTACAATAAAGAGGAATGAATAAGTATTCATGTAAAATGAACGGATTGATATGTACATCAAAAAGAAAATAAATAAGTATTTATGTCCAATGAACAATTTGATAGAATAATCTGTAATAATGTGTTGTTCATTATAAAGAGTAATTTAGAAAACAACTTTTATCTAAAATGCACAAATCATTCTTTTTAATGTATTAATATTTTCTCCGGGATCAAGGAAAATGTTTATTGGGTTGAAACTGAAAAATGTTTTTCCAGATCCAATAGGCCTTACATTTTTTAGCCCCTTTCCTTTGGGGTTTGCGTATTCGGTCAAAGTTTAATACCCTTGAATAGCCGGCTCAACTTCGAGATTAATAAGAGTAGGAAACATCAAGCTTGGAATTGTTGAACATAAACACGTAATAGACAAAATTGACTGTCTTCTAAGAGCTTTCTTAAACTTCCACACAAGGTTTTACATCTCGTAAGCTAGCTTCAAATATGGATATTTGCATACACATTTTTAAATAGATAACAATATTTTTGGGTTTAATTTCAATTATCCTATTAATCAGGTTTTCGTTTTACCGCTGCTCATCTTTGCATGTATCTCTATAGTTTAAATTATAAAAAGATAAAATTATACACTAAAAAATTTAGGAGCTTCTATTAAGGATGAATAGTTGTAGAATAAGTAAGATATGGATTTTTTTTCTTTCTTCTTTACCTTACAGGATAGATATAGTTCCCAAGTTTTGAATCCAAAACTACCCGATAACATTTAGTTAAGAACCCTTTTGGAACCCTCCTTCATAGGATTATCAAAGTATCTGTGTAACCTATAAAATTTTCTATTATCCTTTGAGGTTTATATCATGAATGGTACATGAATTTTGATAAAATATGTAACTAGATATAAAAACTTTAAAATTGATCAATTTAATACAAGAATTTTGGAATTGATCTATTTGATACTTAAAATAACTTTTCGTGCACATAAATAGTACATTCATGATATTGGTTAGCATATACAAAAAGTTATTTTAAGTATTAAGTTGTTCAATTTCAAATCTGAGTTGTCTAATTGTATATTTTTCCAAAGTTTAAATACTATACTTTTACCTTAAATTTTTTACGACATTAAATTAATTAGATAAAATTTTCAACATGAATGATTTTATAACTAGTAGATTCATCAATTTATTTAGCAACACTACTACAAAATTATATTATATTATATTATAAATTTTAGTCGCACTTACTCAATAGATAATTACATCAAATCCATTACAATATCTTTATGGATGCAAGAATACATCCGATACAAAACTAAGGCCTATTACCGTAAGAGTAACAAAGCTCCACGTAACTTTGGCTCGATCATCATCTACGCCTTCACAATTACGCAGCTTGCCCCTTCCTTTCAATCAGTAATCCAAAATGTCTTCAATTAAAGAACCTGCCTCTAAAAGATACGAAAATTATTGAAATAAAATGTCACACTCTAGTGGCGATTCTTTTCCTCTCTTCCTATTTTCTATAAGGTCAAAACAAGCCTACAAGTTTTCATCTTGCTTGCTTAAATCGTCCATTTACTATAATATCATTTATAACCCTAAATCAAAGGCAGTCAATACTTAAACTAATAGGTTTTTTAGTTACCGGAAATTTTTACGTACAAGTTTTAAAGTGGCTTTATAGTATGGAAATTTACTCGTCTCTTACCTTATGAGGGAAAAAAAATAATCTAAAATATTATACTTGAAATCTAATCCATATCCTTTAAAATCTATCTAAAAGCTGGATTATCCGTTAATCCTTAATATGTATAGGAGATCTATGATCTTGTCATTAATTTTGACAGGATTTGTTTCATCACTATCCAACTGCTCACAACAAATCAATCTTAACCGGATCGCTAAAATATTTAATATTTTAATTATTATATTATTTTAATGATTAAATGATTAATTAAACAGTCATATTGATATATCATAAAAGCTCCCAATCTGTACATGTCTAGTAAATAATTTAGAGATGTATTTACATTCATCGCAAGATTAATCCTCTCTCTTTGAATAAAAACAAGACTTTTTCTCCTGTTCAAAAGGAATATACTAGTCGGTTGGGAACAAGAAGATGCCGCCAGTCGTTGTCTGAAACAGAACAAAAGATGTTCCTTTCAGCCGATACAAGTGAACTATGCATGGGACAGATGCGCCTGCCCTACTTGGCCACTTCATGGCTGAATATATACTTTAAGCGGAATCAATTGGGACATCAGTCTTTACTACAATAAAAAGGACAATTTCGGATTTTCATAACGTTGGTGTTAACTGTTATAAAATTGTATAACTATATATAGCCGATGTATTTAAGGGAATAAAAGAGTCAATATTAAGGGGCTTTTCTTATGCTGTTGCTATTGGGCTTTTGGCTTTTTACTTTGATTTCGTATTCGATTTTAACATAGAAAACTATATTGATATAAACTTATTACTTCCATAAAGATTAACAATATTTATTTAATTTGATCTGACCTTGTAGCCTGTAAATACTAATTTAATGGGTCCTCAATTCCTTCAGCTTTGAAAAAAGAAAAAAAAGGGTAAAAAAAAAAAAGGTCCGATAGATACCCATTTGTCGCCCCAGAATTATGTCTTAATGATTTTTCCACCCATTACAACTAAACACTTAATTCGATACAAATTGGGATGTTTATTAACCGTTGCCATAGTTTTGGTGTCTAGAGATAATTAGTAGCTGAAAACAGTGAGCCATATTTAAAGCACAGCAAATATTCATTTTGGTCCAACAATAGATTCATACAGAATTTTCATTTTTGACTTTATATTATATATTTATCTTGCATTCAATAAGAATGCAATAAAGTTGTAATGATTATTACTTGTCTATTACAATATTAAGGATAAAAAATAAAATAAATAATTATTGTAGTAAAAGCGTAATATTTTTAATTCTTATGTCTTTATTATAGAGAGATAATATTTTTATAAATTAGTTTAGAAGATAGAGATACCAATGAGAATTGATAAGTGTAGGGATATAAATTGCTATTCATTATTTTTCTAATTCTAATTTATTATGAATTATCATTCTTCTCAATTAAACGTGATAATGATGGTTTTACACAGAAAGATGAGTGAATAAATATCTATTCTTTTCAAGTAAACTGAATAATGGTTTTTACATTAAATGAAAATAAAGCTTAGAAAGATGTTCACTAAATGATTATTAGAAAAAACTTAGGTTTTTAAGCTCATAGAAATATTTCATGGAATGTTTAATATAGATATATATTAATAAATAATCAATTTCAATATGACAATTAATTTGCAGAATATTAAAGTTCGTAAAGATGAATATCCTCAAAGAAAAAGATTGCAATCTTAGCATACTAGAGCATATGCCGGCATATGTGTCTAGAAAAATCCCCTTAACCTAATTGGAGAATAAATGTTTATATGATTTCATTCTATCGCCGCACTTGTCCACACTATTTAGTATTTATTACATCTAACAATTTGGGTGGGAATTTGTTCACCACCATCCGGGCCTAGGAGCGGCCTTTCCTTGCCACTAACCACAATTCGCTCAACTAAAATGGAGTATATGTCTCCACTTTTCAACTAAGTAAAAGGCGAATCGTTGCATGCCCATAATTTGGGCTGACATGAAATTAGTAAAGACTGGTGCGATGCCGAATGGCCATCCGAAGCTAACGTTATGTTTAGTTTACTGGAAATGAGTAGTAATTTTTTATTTTATAATTAGAAGTATTTTAAATAAAACATATTTTTGGTCAATAATAACTATTGTTTAATAAAAGAAAGAAATTGGGATTTCTTATCCATTCCGTATCACATGCAATAGGCATTCTTTAATAAATTTTTCAAATCAAATAAAAAAATAGATATTTTGTGAGAATAAAACTGAAATACTAATTCCATTCCACTCAATCAACTTGATCCAATGCGGAAGGTCATTGAGCAGGGCATCTGCAATTGACCGAGTTTGTTGTTTTCTCTTTTAGTCTTTAGTTTTTTTATTTTGAAATTTTCTACTGTATTAATTTCTTCCATAATTTGGGCTGGACTTGTGTAAAGGTGCTCTATTTTAGGTCCTATGGGTAAGCTTGTTTGGACCATTCCCCACCAAAATTCGAACCAAAGTGAAAATTTATTAAGTAGGATCTTTTTGTCTTTTTTTTTTTTAATCTCTTTATCGTAGTCCAACGATTTAAAATTTAGAAAGACCCCATAGACATAAAAAGTATCTACTAGCGAAATGGTTAAATAGCTCATAGTGGGAGGTGGTCAACTAAAGCAACCCATTAGGGTGGGTGATGCACCGGCAGTATCCGTAATTGGCCAGGGCTATGCATTCTTATTTCGCTTAATTCTTTTTCTATATTGTTTTTAATTTTTTTTTCATCCTTCTCAATTGAAACTTATAAATAGGCACTTAGAGCTTACTATAGATTTGGCCTAGTTGTATAGAGCAGGACATTTGTTGTTATTTTCATAGTGAAACTTGGGATTGATTGTTAGAATCTATGGTAACATTATAGACTAATTGAGTGGTTGTTGATCCAATTTCCATAAGAAGTTGTCATATTCGAGTTGTTATGTATACAATACTTTCATGTTTTCTCTGTCAATAACATACAGTATAATTTTGCTCTTCTTTCACATAAGGATTTGTATATTTTTTGCAATATACAAGTAAATATTACATAAAGAAGGATAAAAGTGTCAATTGATATAAATTATAAGGTTAAATTTGTCAACAAAGTCTAATTTTAATGTAATTTTGGTCATGTGACAGACACATGACAAAAGATGAAAAGTTACAAATCCCTATATATTCTTTTTTTTCTTTTCTCCAATAAAACCCTAAACCTAGATTCTGATCCTCTAAGAGTTTATAGCCACCAAATGATTCAGAAGTCCAGATCAGGTAATTGAATCACTATTTTTGTTTTAAGATCTTATGGATTATTAGATTTCTTAGGGTTTGTTTGTTGAATTTGCGATAGAATTGGAAAATATAAATATCAGGTTTGGAGATTTGATTCTGTTGGTCAAAGGAGATCTTGGAAGATTGGATTCAGGTAATCAAAATCATATATTTCCTTTAAAGTCTTTCAATCTATGAATTATCTTAGGATTTTCTTTTGTTTTGAAGAAGAATTAGAGAAATGGTTCTAATTTTCTTAGAGATCTGAATAGTGGGTATTTAAGGAAGATTGAGGATTAGATCAGGTAATTGAATAACCATTTTTCTTTTAAGATATATAATTTTATAGTTCCTTAGAATTTTATGTTGTTTGAAGGGAGATTGGAGAAAACCCTGTTTATTTGTAGATCTAGTTTTGGTATTAAAAGGATTTAGAATTGAATTTAGGTAAGTATTTTAAAGTTTTAATCTTTATAATTTTATAAAAATGGTAGTTGTTGATTTCTGGTATATATGGTGTTGAATGAAATTCCAGGTTTAGAGAAGTGGTTGAGGAGATTTGTTGAATTGAAGGATTTTAGTGTTGTGATTAAGGAAAAAGGTATAGATTTGATATTATGTTGAAATTTAGATTTTAGATATGAATGGATTTAGGTTTATTTGATGAGATGTATTTTGAATTTTATCGATTCATGTTATCAGGTTCTGTTGAATTAGGAGTTGTGTTAAAAATAGATTTTGGTGATTTAAAGTACTGTTCCTGGAATTTGATATAGGTACGACCTTAACGTGTTTGTTGTATATGCTTGTAGGTTTAGATTTGTTTGTTGTGTGTGTAGGATTATAATATTAAATTAATCTAATTCTATATAACATATAAAACTATTTTATTGCTTGTGCTTGGCTTTGGTTAATAAAGACCACGCATAGTGTGATACTAATGAGACACCCTGATGATCTATGTGTGAGGTTGTCCCGAATGGACTCGTGTATAGAAATAATTCCGGTATATTAGGTTTTGGCAGAGGCCGCGGTGTGTGGATGATTCTCCAACACCAAATATTTATAATTACCTATTTCTATATTAATTGTTTTTCAGGGGTCATGAGAAACTCCAAGTTTGGAACTATAGTTCTAAACTGTGTTGTTTGCTGATTAATTAAAGATAATAAATTGCATTTGTTGCATTAGGATTAGTTGCATGAAAAAATATATATATATATATGTATGTTGTGTGGCATTTGCATTTGGTTTGTGGTTTGACGTACTGGACGTTTTCGTTCATTCTTTTATCATTTTCAGGACCAAGTGAGGATCTAGTTATGTATAACATATCAAGATATGATATTTATGTGGATGAGGGAGAGGATGCTAGTGGAGTAGACTATCCTGCTGACATTTAAGGTGTTATAGATCTTAAAGATAGACTTGGAAGATGATGTGAAGTTTTGAAAATTGACTTTTTATAAACTTTGATATTGTTATAAGTTTTATTTGAGTTTTTGGATTATCAAGTATGTTGGCTTTGGTTTATGCCAATAAGGTGTTTTCTTCAAAGGATTTATTTCATGAGATAACTTAAACAAGTATCTGTTATGAGAGTTTATAGAGTTTTATATTGTGTATACATGTGGTTTAGATTTTTAGCCTTGGCGTGTTCTTAAAAGAGAAGGACACGAGGCAGGTTGTAATATCCTTATTTTAAGGCGTTACAGCTTAATTGGTATTAGAGCAATAAGATTTTATCATAATAGATCTAAGTTATGTACTCTTTAGGACGGTGAGTATTGATGAGTGGAGTAGTAAATGGGTTAGGTTTGCTTAGTATTTATGTTATGATCTTATTGGCTCGTGTTGATCTTTATGGTATGGTATATCTTATTCTTTTATGCTATGTTCAATCTCTTAGTATACCTCCAAGAAGAAGAGCGCCTGATGCTGGTTCCTCCAGAACTGGTCAGGAGGATGAATCGCCTTTGAACCAACCACCTTTAAATTAAGTACCTGAAGATTTACCGTTACCTCCACCTATAGGACAACAAGCACCTTTACTTGTAGGACAATAAATACCTCTACTTGTAGGACAACAAGCACCTATAGATGTAGCCCAACTGATGCAGGCAGTAAATACCTTGCTGGGATTGGTAACACAGCAGCACCAAATCATGAGGCATGATGTGGACCTGATACAAGGTAATACTGAGGCCTAGAGACAAGAAAATCAGAGGAATAATGGAAATGGAGGAAATAGGGCTAGATAAGCTGATGTGCTGAGCCTCAACAAATTTGTAGACCTGGTATACAAGTTTGAGCTTGTGCCAGGGAAACCATTGGATGCTCAACTTTGGATGGAAGAAGTAGATAAAACATTTGTTGCTCTAGACATACCCGAAACAAAAAGTGGAATATGCCTCCTACTTACTGATTAGGAGAGCTAATAATTGGTGGATGAGCACCAAGCGATACATAGATGGGGCAATTACTTAGCAGATGTTCCAACAAGCTTTCTATAGGGAGTTATGATCCGAATAAAATGTGTATATATAAAAAATGTGAGTTCGGATACTACCAACAAGTATATTGGATCTAATCAAGTAATATAGAAAAGTAAGTCGAGTATTGTTCCCACGAGGATCAATTTAATTATTAGATCGATATTAGTTTTTACTAATATTTAGGCAATCAATTTGTATCAATTTAAACTATTTAACTAATTCTATTTTAACCTAATAACTATCAATGAATGCAATGATATTGTGAGAAAGATATATAAGATAAATGTGGGAAGGAGCAGAATCCACCCTAATCTTTGCTAATCATACTGAAGTTATATTATATGAATAGTTAGAATTGTGATATTTGTAAGAAATTGTCAAGACTTAAAACTATCAAGTTTTAGTAAACCACAAAATAATCTATTAGCTTCCGCTACATAAATTATCAATGGAATCTAATTTACAATTATAAACCTCCCGATTCTATAATTGTCTAATATCCTAAATTAACTTCTCCTAATTCCTTAGTGAAAAATTAACATAAAACATTGCATGAATTATATGAGACAATTTCTAAATCAAATTAAACTCCGCCGCTTCCGCAATTGTTGTTTAATCTTAATTCATGAATTCCTATGAATCCTAATTCTTCTTCCGAATTATCAGAATTCTTATCAATCTAATTTCGTACAGAAACAAAAAGATAATTAGGATTCAATACAAATATTTCAGAATTCTAACAGTCCTATAATATAAATTCAAAAATCATTTTAGCAAGATTAGGATTTCATCACTTCCCACAAGAAAAAGTTTAGCTACTCATGAAAGATGATTCAATAATCAAATAAGAATGTGTAATTGATATCATTATGAACAAAGAAATCAGATAGATGAATTGCATAAGAAAAGAGAGATCAGATATCAACAATTCAAATATCAAAATCTTCAATTACAAATTCTTGTAAGCTTCAAATCTCTCACAAATTTCTATGAAATGCTAAAGTTATTAATCTACTGAATGTATACTAAATTGTTTTTCTGATTTTCTTGATTGATGAAACTAGAGGAGGGAAATCCCCTTTATATAGGAAAATTTTCATGAGAAGCATTAATGAAAAATTACAGTTTCAACTTTTACGCCGGCAGTTACAATTCCTACGCCGGCTGCTTACAGGCGGTGTAAACTCTTTCTCTTCATTGCACAAGCAATACACTGGCAGCTTTCATTTTCAGTTACAAGTGTAGGCCGCTTGTACGCCGACGGCTTAGATATGGATCTAGCCGGTGTATATACTCAAAAATGAAAGGTTAGGCCATTTTATAAGGAAAGTCGTCCCAAAGCCGATGGCTTTCATGCCGGCTTAGGCAATCCATTCAAGTTGATCGTTCATTTTGCAACCGAGCATGCATATTTGGTTGTAACTCCTGATCTTCGATCTATACTGCCTAAACGCCGATGGCTTTAATCCAGCGCACATTGTAACTTCTTCTGCACTGGCAACTCTTGAGCTCTCAGCTGCCAGCTTTCACTCTACACTGGCCTGTCCACCTTCTACACCGGCGGTTTTCAGGCGGCGTATCTTCAAATGAACTAATGCTTGCAAGGCCGGTAGTGTATGCAACGGCTTTGAGAGGGGCAAACATGTTCTTCTTGTAGGTCGTCTCAACATTGGTGGCTTTGATTCCCAGAAAGCTGGCATTAAATGAAATCTGCAGAAGCTAGCTTCTTCTTTTTCTATACTGGCGATGTTGAGCCAGTTTTTTTATCTTCCCTTAGTTTACACCGCTTCAAGGCCGGCGGTGTAGAGGCAGCCTTAAGGATTTTCATTCTGTTGATGATGAAGGCTGGCCGTACGCCGGCGACTTAGACATCAGAAAAGCCGGCGTAACCCTTGAGATTTTCCTATTTCCATTTCAAAGTTTCTTGTTTTGCTTCCTTCGTCTAAATTAGACTTGAAACATGAATTTTAGCAGAAACAAGTACCCATTCTAGCCATTTATGATAAGTTTTAAACATCAAAAAGTTGTATGCAATATGGTCTTATCAAGTTCTTCCTTGATAGTGTAAAGCAAAAGATGCTCTAGAAATATTATACCCTACAACAAGGCAAGATGTTTATGGAGGAGTAGAAGCTAAGCTACACCGATTGATGAGATTCCTTCTTGATCCTTCGAAGGAAAGTGAAGAAGCTAAAGTAAGTAGGTTCCTCACTGGGTTAAAGCCTATAATTCAATATCAAATGAATCTAATGGACTTGACCAACTACTCAGCTGTGGTCAACAAAGCCAAAACTGTAGAACAAGGATTGAATAGAATGATTAGTAGTGAACCCCAAAGAAGTAAGATATTCTTAGGAAGAGACCAGCTGCAAGTTTTATGAACCAGGGCAAGAATAAGAGGCTTTTTACACAGCCTATTAGATTAGCTGTTCAGGATGCTGATAAGAAATGTAACAGATGTTTTGGATCCTATGACTTAAAGGATTGCAAATAGATTGAGAACGGTTGCTTTTCTTGTGGTAAGGTGGGACATAGCCCTAAAGTCTACACAGAAAAAGATATTCCTTAAGTTTTCTGCTTCAAGTGTGGACAAAAGAGCATAGGGTAGTTGATTGTAAGGAACCTGGAAAACAAGTTATCTCAAGAGCTCAGTTTGGTGGACTTTAGAGTTTTGGTCAAGGACACAAGGCATAAGCTAAGATATATGCTCTCCAGCACAGTGACATTGCTAGTGTTGACACTATTGTGGGTACACTAACTATACTCCTGCATAGTGCATATGTAGTGTTTGATACTAGTGCGAGTTTTTCTTGCATATCCGAGATGTTTGTATCTAGTTGTAGTATACATGTTGAATATATGTCTGAAAGTTTTTCTGTTAGTACACCTTTAGGAAGTGGATATATATTAAATAGAATTTGTAGGAATGTGGATATAGAGATAGGAGGTAAACATTCACCTACAAATCTAGTAGTGTTAAATATGCTGGATTTCGATGTAATATTAGGAGTAGATTGGTTAGTGAAATATCAAGCTATTATGGGTTGTTGAAATTTAATAATAGAATTTAGTTTGGAGGATGGAGATAAGCTTGTTTATAAACTTGAAGTGCAAAGACCTTCGAATTTTCCCCCATATGAGATGTGGGGAAGATCATCTTTGGAAGCTACGATAATAGAAGATAAACTAAAGAAAGATTCTTTCTATACCTGTTATTGTGAGTACCAGAAGTTTTTCCAGAAGATTTACCAGGATTACCGGAGGAGAGAAGTTAAATTTTGCACAGACTTGGAACCGGCTACCACAACTATTTCCAAGGCCATATCGCATGGCTCTTACAGAACTTGTAGAGATCAAAGTATAATTAGATTATTTGTTGAAGAAGAAGTTTATCAGACCTAGGTTTCACCTTGGGGAGCTCAGTTTTGTTTGTAAAGAAGAAAGATGGAAGCATGAGATTATGAATAGACTATAAGGAGTTGAATCATGTGACTA
Source organism: Combretum micranthum (assembly GCA_024138025.1). Classification (NCBI taxonomy): domain Eukaryota; kingdom Viridiplantae; phylum Streptophyta; class Magnoliopsida; order Myrtales; family Combretaceae; genus Combretum; species Combretum micranthum. Next base: position 758,252 of record JAMXBD010000492.1, on the reverse strand, counting down.
TCAATAATAAGTATCCTTGCCCAGAATAGATGATTTATTTGACCAGCTGGTAGGAGCAAAGGTATTTTTGAAGATTGATCTGAGATAAGGATATATCAACTGAGAGTTGAGCAGAAGATATTCAAAAGACAGCATTCAGGACCAGGTATGGACATTATGCGTTTGTTGTCATGCTTTTGGTCTCACCAATACACCATAGTTTTTATGGATCTTATGAATAGAGTCTTCATAGATTTTTGGATTTATTTGTGGTGGTGTTCATTGATGATGTGTTAGTGTATTCTAATCAAAAGAAGAACATCTGAGGTTGGTTTTGACTAGATTGCAAAGTGAGAAATTGTATGCAAAATTCATGAAGTGTGAGTTCTAGTTAGAACAAGTTTTTTCTTAGGACATGTTGTAAGTGGAGATGGATATCAGTCGATCCCGAGAAAGTGAAAGTGTTGTTGAATAGCCAAGACCTAAGAATGTGTTAGAAATCAGAATTTTCTAGAATGAAGGATATTATAGAAGATTTGTGAAGATTTTCCAAGATTGCAAGCTCATTGACCAGACTGACACAGAAGGGAGTGAAGTTTGAATGGAGTGAAGAATGTGAAGTTGGTTTTCAATAGTTGAAAGAATAAATTAGTATATGCCCCTGTGATTGCCTTACTAGTAAGTGGTGAGGAGACTATTTACATTGATGCCTCTATACAAGGTTTAGGATGTGTGTTGATGCTAGGAGGCAGGGTAATAGCGTAAGCTTTTAGACAATTGAAGTCTTATGAGAAGAACTATCCTATACCTGATTTGGAATTAGCAGCAATTGTGCATGTATTAAAGATTTGGAAACACTATTTGTATAGGGAGAGATGTAAGGTGTATACCGATCATAAAAGCTTGAAATACATTTTTACTCAAAGGGAGTTGAATATCAGATAATGAAGATGGTTGGAACTTATAAAGAATTATGATATAGACATCCAATACCATCCTAGGAAGGCAAATGTGGTAGCAGATGCCTTAAGTAGGAAGCCAGTAGAAAATCTTACAACTATGATCACATCTGAACGACATCTAATAGATGATATGAGGAAGTTGAAGCTAGAAATAGTCATCAGACAGTAGGTGCGAGTTTGGCAAATCTAATATTCAACCTACCTTGGTTGAAAGGATCAAAGTGGCACAAGTAGAAGATCCAAGCATTTTTAGATAAAGAAACAAATGAAAATTGGTAGAGCACCTGAGTTTCGTGTTGATGAAGAAGGTGTTATGAGGTACAAGGGAAGATTATGTGTCCAGAGCAAGAAAACTTAAGAAGGAATTGCTAAAAGAAGCACACTATTCTAGTTATTCCATACATCGTAGAGTAAATAAGATGCATTAGGATTTGAAGAAACTATATTGGTGGAATAACATGAAGAAAGAGATAGCAAAGTATGTTTCCAAGTGTTATACATGTCAGTTAATATATTGAGCATAGGAGATTAGCAGGAGAGTTAAACCATTTACCAATTCCTCAATGGAAATGAGAGCACATAACAATGGATTTGTTTGCTTACCCAAGACAAGAGAAAAGTTAGATTCGGTATGGGTAATTGTTGAGGCTCACTAAAGTAACTCACTTTATACCGATTAAAATTGGATATAAGTTGGAGCGGTTAGCAAAGTTGTATATTAAGGAGATAGTGAGACTTCATGGAATACCAGTTCCATAGTATTGGATTGGGATACGGGTTTGTTGGAAGATTTTGGAAGAGCTTACATTAAGCTTTGTGTACTAAAGTGGTTTTCAGCACAGCCTATCATCTTCGGACAGATGGACAATCTGAAAGGACTATTCAGATCCTGGAAGAGGGCATGTGTACTAGATTTTAAAGACAGTTGGGATGAACACTTGCCATTAGTGGAGTTTGCATACAATCAATTATCAAGATCGATTCGAATGCCTCCATATGAAACTTTATATGGTAGAAAGTGCAGATCAGCAATCCATTGGGATGAAATTGGTCATATGCAAATTTTGGGACCAGAATTAGTACAAGACACTAATGATGAAGTTAAGTTGATCAAATAAAGGTTGCAAGTTGCTTAGAGGCGTCAGAAAAGTTATGTTGACAAGTGAAGAAGATAGTTGGAATTTCAAGTAGGGGAGCACGTTTTAATGAAAATATCACCAACAAAGGGTGTTGCTAGATTTGGCTTAAGAGGTAAATTAAATCCTAGATATGTCAGACTTTATGAGATTCTGGAAAGGATAGGTGATATGGCGTATAGATTAGCTTTACTGCCTAATTTGGAAGGGGTGCATAACGTGTTCCACATGTCTATGCTAAGAAAGCTTGTCAAAGATCCTGAAGAGATAGTAGCATTGAAACCATTAGATATATAGTTGAATCTATCTACAATTGAAAAGCCAGTAAGAATTATGGATACCAAGGAATAGATCTTAAGAAGGCAAGTAATCAAGTATATAAAAGTGCAGTGGACGAATCAATCTGAACGAGAAGCTACTTGGGAGTTAGAAGAGGAAATGAAGATCAAATATCCAGAACATCTTGATAATTCAGATAGCTTTCATGGACAAAAGTTCTTTTTAGGAGGGGAGAGATGTAATATATAAGTAAATATTACATAAAGAAGGATAAAAGTGTCCATTGATATAAATTATAAGGTTAAATTTGTCAACAAAGTCAATTTTTAATGCAATTTTGGTCACACGACAGACACATAAAAGAAGATGAAAAGTCACAAATATATATTCTTTCTTTGTTATTTTCTCCAACAAAACCCTAAAGCTAGATTCTTATCCTCTGAGAGTTTATAGTCGCCAAAAGATTCAGAAGTCTAGATCAGGTAACTGAATCACTATTTTTGTTTTAAGATCTTATGGATTATTAGATTTCTTAGGGTTTATTTGTTGAATTTGTGATAGAATTAGAAAACATACATATCGGGTTTGGAGATTTGATTCTGTTGGTCAAAGGAGATTTTGGAAGATCGGATTCAGGTAATCAAAATCATATCTTTCCTTTAAAGTCTTCCAATTTATGAATTATTTTAGGATTTTCTTTTATTTTGAAGAAGAATCGGAGAAAAAGGTTCTAATTTTCTTGGAGATTTGAAGAGTAGGTGTTCAAGGAAAATTGAGGATCAGATTATATAATTGAATAACCATTTTTCTTTTAAGATATACAATTTTATAGTTCCTTAGGATTTTCTGTTGTTTGAAGGGAGATTGGAGACTAATTATCTATAGATCTGGTTATGGTGTTAAAAGGATTTAAAATTGATTTAGGTAAGTATTTTAAAGTTTTAATCTTTATTTTATAAAAATGATAATTATTGATTTTGGTATATATGGTGTTGAATGAAATTCAGGGTTTGGAGAAGTAGTTGAGAAGATTTGTTGAATTGAAGGATTTTGGTGTTGTGATTAAGGAAAAATATATAGATTTGATATTATGTTGAAATTTGGATTTTAGATATGAATGGATTTAGGTTTATCTGACGAGATGTATTTTGAATTTTATCTATTCATGTTATTAGGTTCTGTTGAAATAGGAGTTGTGTTATAAAAATAGATTTGGATGATTTAGAGTACTGTTCCTGAAATTTGATACAGGTGCGACCTTACCTTGTTTGTTGTATGTCCTTGTAGGTTTAGGTTTATTTGTTGTGTGTGTAGGATTAGAATATCAAATTAATCTAATTCTATATAACATATAAAATTGTTTTGTTGCTTGTGTTTGGCTTTGGTTAGTAAAGACCACGCAGAGTGTGATACTAACGAGGCAATTATCTATGTGTGAGGTTGTCCCGAGTAGACATCGGTATTGTTCGGGTCGGTTCCGGACCCGAACCAGAACCGCCGGTTCACAGTTTCACATTTCATGGAACCGGAACAGGAACCTGAACCGCCAAAGCCGGGGCGATTCCCGGTTCCAAGGAACCGCCGGTTGGCGGTTCCGGTTCCCGTTCCACGTGAACCGTTTTTTTTTTTTTAATTTTTCGTTTCGTTTCGTTTCGTTATGTTTTTTTTTTTTAATTTTTCGTTTCGTTATATTTTGTTTTTTTGCCCCCTGGCCCCTACCCCCCTACACCACCCCTTACCCCCCCTCCCCCCAGCCTGAGCGTGCTACGCTCCTTTCTTTCCTTTTCCTGTTTCGTTCTTCAGTTTTGTTTTTTTTTTTTGGCGGGTTGGAACTGCCGGTTTCGAGTCCGGAATAGCGGTTCTGGACCCGATGGAACCGTCGGTTCCACCACACCGGTGATGGTTCGGGGTGGTTCACGATTCGGAACCGCTCCGTGGTGATGTCTAGTCTCGAGTGGACTCGTGCATAGAAATGATTCTGGTAGATTATGTTTTGGCAGAGGCCGCAGTGTGTGGATGATTCTCCAACACCAATATATTTATAATTACCTGTTTTCTATATTGATTGTTTTTCAAGGGTCATGAGAAACTCCAGGTTTGGAACTAGAGTACTATAATTCTAAATTGTGTTGCTTGCTGATTAATTAAAGATAATAAATTATGTTTGTTGCATAAGGATTAGTTGCATGAAAATATATATATGTATGTTGTGTGGCATTTGCATTTGGTTTGAGGTTTAGCGTACTAGGCGTTTTCGCTCATTCTTTTATCATTTTCAAGACCTTGTGAGGATCCAGTTATGTATGACATATCAGGATATGACATTATGTGGATGAGGGAGAGGATGCTAGTGGAGTAGACTATTTTGTTGACATTCAAGATGTTATAGATCTTAAAGATAAACTTAGAAGATGATGTGAAGTTTTGAAAATTTACTTTTTATAAACTTTGATATTGTTATAAGTTTTTTTGAGTTTTTGGATTATTAAGTATGTTGGCTTTGGTTTATGCCAACAAGGTGTTTTCTTTAAAGGATTTGTTTCATGAGATAACTTAAACAGGTATCTTTTATGAGAGTTTATGGAGTTTTATATTGTGTATACTTGTGGTTTAGATTTTTAGCCTTGGCGTGTTCTTAAAAGAGAAGGACACGTGGCGGATTATAATGTCCTTATTTTAGAGCCTTACATTTTTAGTTTTTCTTCTTCTTCTTATTTTTCCCTACTCTTTTTCTTCATTAATTTATGTTATTTTATATTAGTTATTTCTTGTAAACAATCATTTAAGAAGACAACATAAGAGACTTTAATATTTTATAGTTTAAGATGTTTGTGTAATACAAATAGAATTTTAGATTTGTAACTCAAAACCACTGAAATATTGGATCTATAACAAATATGTAACAAACCTCATGCAAGGATAAATAAAAAAGGAAATAGAAAAAGGTATTTCATTTTTATCCCAAAAAGAAACTTGAATTCAAGAATTCCTTAGATTTTCATTTGCCTTGCAAAAGTGTGAAAGGGTGTTAGCATTTACTCTATCAAAATCCATGAGAGAAAAGTGGGATAAACAAAAGATAACCAGGTCAGTAGCTATCTATTATTAAAACCATAAAGAAAATCAAGCAAATATCTCTCTTACCATTCTCTCAATCGCATCACAACCTTATTTAAAAAATATTAAATTGGGAATAGCCAAATTTCTTTAGATATGATACTATGTGTAATATTTTCTTTAAAGCATCTCAATCTTGTTAGTTTCACCCAGTATATGAAATGAAGAAGTCGTAAGGACATCTTTTCCATGAAATCAAAATCTTATGTCCATAGTTGATGTTAAAGCATGTACAGGAAAGCTGGTAAAATTATTGGCAAGAATTCTTGAAAGCCATTTAAATTAGAAATTTAGACCATCACAACATGAGGATTATCAAGGTAAGCTCATAAAATTTATGTAAACAGGTTTAAAAGTTGCTATATATCTGTTTTGAAATTATAACACAACAAGAAGTTTACCATTTTTAATCTAAGAATTTGCTATAAGTGATTGTTTCATAGAACATGTGTAATGTTGATATGTGATTTGATCAAAATCTAGTTTGTTAACAATTTGTGTGTTATGTCAAATATTGATTTTATCCATGGCCTTATCATTATGAATTGATATATACTTAAAAGCACCTAAAAATTGTCCTTTTTTTATTATAAACCATAAAATCTATATCCATGCATCTATCAATTTCAATAAGACCTAGAATGCATATTAAGGTTAGTGGAGGCTAATATAGATCCAACAATTGGGGTTGTAGATAAGGTTGAGCTACTCATGAGAAATTTGAGCTTAGCTTAATATTTAATCAAGCTCAATTTGAAAATTGTCACCGAATTTGAGCTACTCAAATAATTTATCAAATGAAGTTTAAGTTTCATAATGTTTAGTTGAATTAGCTTGTAAACCTTATCAAGCTGGGTTGATTTTAAGTTTCATAATGTTTAATTGAATTAGCTTGTAAACCTTATCAAGCTGGGTTGATTTTAAATGTTAGTCGAGTCCAAATAAAGTTTGTCTATTCATATTATTTCATTTAAAATAAAAATATTAATTAATAAGTTGAAATTAAAAGAGTTTGATTGAATTAACTTTAATTTTGTTTAGTATATATATATATTTGGTAGGCCACAAGACCATTACAACACAGTCACATAGGACCATTACAATGCGCTAACACAGGAAATCGAACTCAGTACCTTAAGGATGAAGACCTCGATCGGATGTCACTAGATTACACGGCTATTGGTCGTTTAGTATATCTTTAACAAGAGACTTTTTTAAGTCCTAATATTGATTATTGAAAATTATTCTTCTCTTTATTTCTTTTGAATTTTTGTCAATATTAAGATTGTGATAAATCTCATTGTTGGAACATGTAACATAATGTTCTTAATTGTTTCATAAATCATATGTCATGTTAATATGTGATTTGATGAAAACTTAGTTTGTTAACAATTAGTGTGCTATGTGGAATGTTGATCCCTTATTATTACTATATGATAGGATTCCTTTTGTTATCATAAACCATAGAATCCATATCCATGCATCTATCAATTTCAATAAGACCTAGAATGCATATTAAGGTTTGTGATAGCTAGTAGAGATGCAACATTTAAAGGGATAGAAGGGGTCAAACTACATACGAGAAATTCGATCTCGACTTAATATTTACTCAATTTTGGTTTGAAAATCATCCAAATTGAACTTGAGTTCAATCCTAAGCTACTTAAATAATAAATTGAGTTAACCTCGATTTTTATAATTTTTAGCTCAATTAACTCACAAACCGTATCAAGCTTGGGTTGAGTTCAAATGCTAGTCAAGTTTAAATCAAGTTTTAATATTTATATTAATTTATTTAAATCAGTTTATTTTTTAATTAATTGAATTTAAATGATTTCTTTCAAGTTGAGTTTAAGTTTGTTTACCATTACTTTAAGTCGAGTTTAGCCTTAAAATTCTCTGCCGAATTGAACTTAAACTTTGAAACTTTAAGTTAAGTTCAAGTTCAACACTCAACTCGACTTGTTTCCAATCATAACAATGGTAATGATAATGGTATCAATGGCATATTAAAGGTGAGGGGATGGTAGTTGTGGTGATAATCATACTAGAAGTAGCGGTGGTGATGGTGGCAATAGGTGATAGGTGTCAATAACTAGACATTGACTTTTTAATGATGATGATGATGATGGCTACAGTGGTGGTAGTCATATAGGTAAAAATAGCAAAGACAATGATATTGATGGAGCAACAGTATTAATGGTAGTTTATACCTAGTGAATAAAATGGTGGTCCAGTTATGATGATGGTGGTGTTGATGTAGGGTGATGTTGATAACAATGATGGTGGCGTGATGCTGAAGATGGTAGTTATAGTAGTAGTTATGCTAAGAGTAATGGTGTTGATAGCTTGAGAGAGGTAATGATATTGGTGATGCAGTAGTTTCATTAATTTTTTAAGGGAAAGTTGTTGTATAACTATAAAATGTATTCCCCATTTAGAACAAATAACTAAAAACACTTGATAGAAGGTAACAAATTTCCATTAAATAATGAAAGAGATTAGGGATGCAACCGGGACGGGTTGGGGACGGGTCATATAAAACCCGAACCTGATCTGATTTCCTATAAAGTTACCCAAACCCATCCCGCGACCCTATAGGGTTTTATGTGTAATACCCAAATTCGCCTCTATAGAGTCATGGTCCTGACTTGTCCGATCCGTTGACCGATTTTCTTTTTACAGTTTTTTCCTTTTTCATTCTTTTTATTCATTATTTGTTTATTTGTTTTCATGATATATATTCTCCATTTTGCTTATTTGTTTCAATTTCTTTTCATTTGATGGTAAAACTACACATTAAAAAAAAAAAGTCAGTAAGCTAAACAATTGATTTTTGATGTATGACAATCAATTATTTGTAACACAACATAATATAATTTACTTTACTTGAAGACTGACATAGATACATAAATAAGAGTATTGCCTCTTACTAATCGTAAAAAAGCATGATAGTCTCAATTGGACAAAAACATAAATTATACAATCATAGAGTTAAAAAATAAAAAATGGATATTTTCAAGTTTTGATGTTGTAAAATTGTATTTAATTTTTAGTAGTCTTATCGGTTAGTTCAACCCTATAAGGTCATAACAATGATCCGAACTCGACCCGTGACCCTATAGTTTCGTAAAATTTTTCCAAACTCATCTTTTCACCCTATAGGGTTTTTAGTAGGTCGGGTACTCTAAAATGATCCATTCAGTTGCATCCCTCGAAGATATAACATTTTAAGAATTACTATTATTCCCCAAAAAGGAATATAAAAACCTCTAAAATAAATCTCCATTAAAATAATGGAAGAGATACTATTTTAGGAATTACTATTATACCCCCTCTTTATTAACTTAAAGAGATGGTCTCAATTGGTGATTTGGGTTTAGACAATACAATAATAGAAGAACTTGTTTAATTTCAAAGATTATTCGACTTTTGTAATCAAAGAATATAATTGATTTAGGTATGCTATTGCACTATCATATATTGAGATGATACATTTCTCCCACTACAACTCCATATCAAATATTTTATACTTACATTAAGTTATACTCATATATAAACATATTTTTGTTGATTTATTATAACGGGAAAGAGATTCAACTTGATCCATCTCATTAAAAAAATCAATAGTAATGCTACTAGTCTATAAAATCATTGATCATATATAACCATATTAAATATCTTAAGAGATGTGCATAACTTGATCCATTTAATTTGATTATAATTGTTGGTGCTTTCATGTATGTCTAATTATTTCAACTTATATCTAATAAGATCAAAATTAATGGTAGCACAAATGTAAAAATATCCAGCACGTAAATTTTTTAATGTGCTCAGCGAAATATCCTCGTCCAAATATAGTGTTATACATAGCATGTAATGGAGATAACATAGTTTGGGAAATAGACACTCTAAAGTTAGTTTCTTTATATTTTCAAAAATATATAATTAAATAAATATTGAAATTGTCTGAATTCTTAAAATACGGTCTTATATCTTAATGATGTTTTTGGCCCTTTTCTTATAACATTAATAATTTGTTATATATGACATTATTTAAGGAGTGAAATTTGAAAAAATTTAAAAAGAAAATAACTTTGCTATCCAAATCTATTGCAAATTTTATGGTCCGATTGATTTTGTCATAGGACTGTTTCTATCAATCATCTAGCAACTCAGATTCAAAAACATCTGCGATTGGACTATTCAAATATTTATTACTTTATCATTAAATTTTAATCATAAGATGATGAATTGAATGGTCTTATCAACACAACTAGCAAAGTTTCCTAATCCATTTGTCCAAATTAGTCAAACATTTATTTTTTACAAAAATTTGCATATTACACATATTCAAAAGTTTTCAAAGAGAAGGCTTTGCCATATTGTACGGTTTTTAAAGCAAAAATTACATGGATACAAACGCAAAATGACGAAATACAACGAAAATGTCGGAAATTTCGCAAAATTCAATTCCCCATACAAACAATCAAATATCTCGACCCCAAAAAAAAAAAGAAAAGAAAAAAAAAGGATTTCACATTTATAGTTGTCAATTGTATAATTAATCACATTATGCGGCAAGCATGAGGATTCTCGTCGCTAAAAGCGCACCAGTTTGATGATTAAAGCTGGTGGAATGGCTACCCTGAGCATAGAAATATCTGGCGTTGCTGTTGCTGTCATATCCATGCTTGTAGTAATTGTAGTGCGATGATGGTTGGGAGGCGTAGTAATTTACTGGACCATTGCACTGGTGTTGATTCAAAAGTGAATAGTTATTTACTTCTGGGTTGTAGGGAAGCTGCCACAGCTCCGCCCTCCTTCCGGTCCGCCTCCGCCTTTAGAACTTCTTCTGGTCGGCCCACCGTTGACCGTCACCTTTTGCAAGTTCATATCTATCTCAACGGTATCCCACCTACATTGTATAATATGGAATTCAACAAATTATAGTTTCCCGGGATACGTACAGAAGATACGCACAAAGTGAGGGAATTTTATGATCCGTGGGATCATATGGTTAATTATCTAAGTATTAAAAGTAAATATAATAATTAATATATTATATATTTTTAATAGTACGATTACAGTTAATTATGAATCTAAACAGTTAAATAATTGACCAAATCAAATCCTTTAAAATCCATGAACGAACATAAAACTTCCTATAGAATTAGATAGACAAATTTGCCATTTTAGTTTACATGATATCATTAGAAGATGATTTGTCCTCAATTTAGGTCCTTTTAAATGTATTTACATATTTTTTGTCGTTATTTATTTATTTAATTTTTTTTTCCAGTTGCTGTTGCCAAACTAATATCAATGTTTATGCAACTAAATGATAAAGGACTTAATCTTTATTTTTTTCAATTCCCAAGATCTGTTTTAATAACATATTGTATATATGGTGTGAAAATATTTAAAGTTGAATAGATTTACCTTTAAGTTTTTGGAGGGCACTTTTTACCTTACTCTCACATCCAGCGCAATCCATATGTACTCGCATCTCTATAATCTACGTTGAGAAAATTTTATCATCAATATACATTAAAACCCATAATAAACTTAAAATGAAAAAATATCATGAGTATCTAGGGACAAAAAAAAAAAAGCTTTTTATTTTTCATATAATATCAATATTGAAAACATGAACTTTTGAAGGTCCAAAATAATGATCCGAAATAATGAATGTTCGTGAAATAGCTATTGATTAGGTTTCAATGGTTTTAACATGTCAAATGTATTGTTTAGTTGCATATAAGTAACAAAAAAATATTATACCATGCATTACTGTTGCAATTTGTCTGAAATATAATGATATTGCCTATTATTTGTCTAGGTACACGGCGTCTGTTTGTTTTATTATATTCTGATTATTTTAGTATTCATTTTTATTGTTTTTCAAATAAATGTTTGTCAAGAAATAGATACTGTTGAAAAATTGATATTTTTTTCATAAACTGACTAAATAAATATGATATAAATATGATATAGATATAATACAAGTGCAAATCAAATACAGATAGGAAACAAATTAAAAATCCGACAATCCAAACAGATCCTTAATACCATTGAATTTTTTCCTTTCGTCAAACTTGTGAAAAAGTCATTTTATCAGAGACAACATGTGGTAAATGCATGCAAGAGAGCTCCATCACAGAAAAATTAGATCGAGAAAGAAATTGAACCCAAAAAAAAAGGGAAAACCGTAAAAAGATGTTATGGGAAATGTGGCTTACCGTCGACGGGTTGCTTGTTAATTTCATGCTCGAACCTCCAAAGAGTCTACCATTCTTAAACATTGTCGCAAATTTTGCTTAATCACGAACTTTCACAGAGAAAACAGGGAAATATAAGTAATATGTGTGTGATTGTGGAATGTAAATGACTACAGATCAAGGTTTTGGAACTATAAATAGACCATATTTTGCTCCTTAGCATAACGAATAGCAGATTATTATTTTATTGAGCATACACCGACCTTCATTAGAAAAATATTAAAAAGGACGACCTTCTTTGCAGGACTGTAGCCGGGAACATGAAAGGAAAGCTTATTTAGAACTCAAGTCTCAATGTTTAATTTTATGAATAATAATTCTAAGTACATCCTAAATTATCGATTGCATAGGGGGAGTATGGAGACCTCCAACCCTTATATAAAGCATATTTCATTTTCTCAAAACTTTCAAAAATATGTAAATAAACTTGATCACATTGCTAAAATTTATAAAAATATTTAAACTATGCTTTATAAGCTCAAAAAATATATCCATATATTGAATGACATTTTCCAAGTTTATTGTAAATATGCCTCTCAAGTTCATAAATACGTTGTCCTTTAATAAATTCAAATAATTTACATGCATGTGTGTAGGTTTCGACAATGTCAACGTTTGGCCTTGGGAATGAATTCATATTTAAATTAGCTAGATTCGCTTTTCTGGGTTTATAGATGATATTATATGCAATAAATTAATATTCATCTATTAATTAGCACCCTTCTTTCGTGAAAATTTGCAAAGTCACTAGGTAACGGATAAAGGACTTAAAATAGCTAATGACGCTTCTAGAGAAGAAAGAAAAAGTTGGTTTTTCGTGGTTGAGCTCCTGAAACGATAATAATGTTGTTCATGTGGTCGCTACGAAACCATCGGATCTTGTTGCACACGATTTTGCACCCTACGCCATGCCAAATTGTGAAACGGAAATAAATACTTTAGTTGACTTTATTTAGTATAAAGTCCGTAATACTTTTGACCTAAAATTATGAATTCCAAAATAATTTAGCTATATGAATATGGGTACCTTAATGGATGAATTGGTTTGGATTCCCCACTCTCGTAAAGTTGTATTGTGTAGACATCACTAGGGATACAATCGGATCGGCTATTAACAGGTTTTCGACCCGTTCAACCTGATAAAAACTCTCATAGGATTCGACCCTATAAGATAATAGGATCGGGTTTGGACATAGGTAAAAAATCTTACAGGGTATTAGGATCGGGTTTGAATACTGCTAAACCCAATAGATACCCAACCCGTATCACTAGACCCATTAGTCCTTAGTAAAAAAATATATTATAATATAAATACATTTACTAAATGTAAACATAGCAACATGCTAAATTTAAAAACACAGGTTGGCAAAAAACAGTGAATTGTTATATTATTAGAATATTATTTTATTAGCTTAAGTCTGTTAAATCTATTGAAAAAAAACAATAAGCAAGGTGAGTTTGGGTATAATCGAGCAGGTGGTAGGGCAGGTAATCGAGTTGATAGTTAGGCAAGTAACCGAACTGGTGGCGGATTTTAGAGTATACCCTATAGAGTGGGTTTAGATATAGAAGAAATTCTATATGGTTATAGGATCGGGTTTGATATGTGCTATAGTGTAGTTGATTCAAGTTTGGGTTCATATGACCACCTGAAACTCGACTTGTTTGCATCTCTAGACATCACATGGCAAATTAGACTCAAACCCGCTAGACCTTGAGTCTGACCCATCTATTTTCTTTTACAAAATTAAAAACAAAGTTTTTTACTTAAGCTAAAATTTAAACCCAAAACAAAAATTGAGCCTAAGAATATTATAATTTTTAAAATATTTACGCATTAAATTGTTAAGAATGTTCATCTATTTTTATATAAATACATTCTATTTGAGTTAAAATATTTACGATATGAGACTAAAAGTAACACTCTACTAAAAGAGGTTAAAAAAAAAAAAGACACCCCATATTTTTTAGAATTACCCATTTTTTTAAAATTGGGATTATTATCTTGGTAGATTTCTTTACAAAGCAACTAGACATACTTTTCAATCACATTTTTTTTGTATTATTATAACAAAACTGAGAATATATAATAATTAATTTCTATTCACCTGAAAAATAGGTTAAAAACTAAATTTTATTTATGTGTTTTTTAATTTCTCCATTACTTTCTATTTTATATTTCCTACCTTCATTTTAGATAATTCCATATATATGGCTTGTGATTATCTAAACCATGTGAGCCATTCCCATTTAGAACCTGACTTCCGTAATATTTGCCGCCATGACGAGATTGTCATCCTCAATGAAGAGCCCGTGTACAACGCCACACTTTTGATGCGCCTGCACAAAATATTTTCCTTTTCTAGGTTAAGATCGCCTTGGGACTGACCGGGGTCGGGTCCCACAGGCCCGGTTTGCAGGGATGTCTAGTAATTTCTACGGGCTTCAAAATTTTTTATCTAATATAAATACATCTCATAAACATTTAAATATTGTAAACTACCTCAGAAACTTTAATAAATTATCGAGACAAAAGATAATTGATTTTTTGGCTTTTTTTTTCAAAGCGAGCTAAAGTCAAATTTTAGGAGATGTTAAAATATAGTTTGATAAGTTTGAAGAATATTTTTTCGTGCTAAAGTTTAAGTTTAAAAGAGATAAATTTGCAACACTTTAAAATTTTAAAAATGTATTTTAGGTGCGAAGTTTAGGGGATTATTTATAATTTTTTTCTTTTCCTTTTCCAATTGCTATACAAATATTAACCATTAGAGGAGTGGGAATAGAATCCGATTCATCCGATCGGAAAATCAATATCCATTCCATTCAACTATATATTTTCCATTCATTTTTCTTAGACATAGGAAAATTGAGATCTTTGCAATATAAATAAATAAGACCCACGTATAACTTACTATTACTATATTTTACAGATCCAACTTGAGATAACCATGTTTTTCTACTCTTTCTCTTCTTAATTGAGCTCAAAAGTCAAAACATGATGAACGATTCGTGGCTTTCTAAGAAAATAATATATTATTTTGGAAAGGCTGCCCCTAATGGAAAATTTCGCTTTTTTTATGTTTGAAAAATTTATTACATTATCATGTGTGATGGTTAATGGCTTTGGTTCGCTGACTCTATATATATACACATAATTTTTTTTGCCTTTGCGTTTTGCCCAAAAAAAAAAAAAGAAGAAAAATGCTTTTCGGAAAGCTTTTATAGAAAAAATTTTGACATGCGAAAAACCATTTTAATGAAAATCGCCAATGCTCAATAGCGAGACCAGAAGCGACCTCGCAGGCATACTACAGTAGTGGGCTGGACTGATCTGCACAAGCCCATTAGAAACCTCTGGTGAGTGTAGTGTATGTCTTCTTCTGGGTGCACTTTTAGATGTGGCTGACGATACTAATATCAATGGTCATAATTATACCGGTGATGATGACGGTGTTGTCGTCCTCAAAGCATCTAATTTTTGGTATACACAAATAAGGAACATAACTTGGGCCAAAAAAAAAAAAAAAAAAAGGAACATAACAAGTAAAAAGAAAGGGATACATAAAATTTACATGAAAAGCTTTGAGGAGTAAGGATAAAAAATTAATGATAAGACTAAAATCATCATTGTAATAGTAAAGTTGATAGGATTAATGTTGTAAATAAATCTAAGATTTATAATATATAATTAGAAGCCTAAACAATGAAATTTATCAATTTAGTATATAAAATTATTTTTTGTACATGCCATTTGTGCCTCCATAATGGATGAAATGTTCAATAGCATAATATGACATGCCTTCAGCATGGAAAGAATAAAAAGCTAAAAACTAAAAAAAAAATAACATCTCTCTCTCTCTATGAAATCAACCACCCAAGCCACCTATAATTCTGTTTTTGGCACAAAAGAGGTCTACTAAAAGCAACAGAAAGTGAGAGAAATGGGATGAAGTGCTGCTATTTGGCATGCTTATTAGGAGGAGAAATTAGTGGATTTCAACATAAATGAAATGAAAAATTGATAGCTTCATTTTCCGTCCAAAGTTAGACTGAAATGCAAAGAAATGTAAAGAAATATATTAAAAGACTAAAATACCCCATTCCCTCCTTCATTAATATTTTCTAAAAAAACATTTAAGGATAATTTTGTCAATTACTAACTCTATTTCTCTTATTTTCCTTTCACTTTCATCATAAGTTACCAAATATAAAATAAAAATCCTACTTCTTTCCATTTCCACTTTGTACAAATTTTTCAAACACAACATAAATCTATTGAAGACCATAACACCAACAACCATCACTCTGAACAAGCTCCAAGACCCAAACTAAACCCACATCGCCACTAGTTACCAAATTCTACTAGGAAAGTGGCAGCTATCTTAACCCAACCCCTACTCGTAAGGACGTGAAGAAAGATGGGAAAGTGAAGGTTCGTTTAGGGTGGTGAAATTTGCCCATCCTCTCAAGAAACCATTAGTTAGAGTACTTTCTTTGTAGTTCTAAGGCATGTGAAGATCTAACCATGACCTGTTATGAGAAATTGAAAAAAGAGAGCCCCTTCAATCCTATGTACTATCCTGAAAGTGGAAATGTTCTATTTATGAGGCTAAGTAATGAAATTCTATAAAGCATCATCTTTCTTTTTTTAGAATTTTGTAGTAACCATAAACTAAGAAACATATACCTAACCAAACACGAAAAACCCTATTGCCATAAACCAAAATCGAAAATCTATACACCTCCACCTTTGTTCAAACTGACCACAAATAAACCTACCACATATTAAACCAGAACATTTGATAACCACTCCCATCGTTGTCATACGTTTGAGACTACACAAACTACAACCTACATTTGTAAATGACAAATTCGACTACGTCAAACACCAATAACCACTAACAACCCCCCTTAAGTCGATCAATCCACCAAAACCTAAAATCAAAAGCCACGACCAACGCTACTTCTACTAAACTTAAAATTTGTATGTAGCTTTGGTTCCAACATAAAAAGAAAAAGGTTCTATTATGGTGTCAAGTGGCAACTTAGGTCTATCTTAGATATGTTTTTAGCAAGTTGAAAGACAAGGTTTGTTGGTTCAGCTTATGGGCTCAACTTAGCGTTTAGTGAAACAGTAGCTGTCAAGTGGTTATGGATCTAGTTCGTCTTAAGTCGTCATTAGTAGGTATGAGTTTGGTTGAGTAGTTGGGTTTATTGGCTATACAAATCAATTGTGTGACTAGGTATGCGATGTCACAATCAAAGAAGATGATTAAGTTTGTCTTTGAGATGGTAGATAGAGATGGGATTATCGATAGGTTAGCTCAATGTTAAGATAGAGTGTGTGGTCTATTTGCAATTGTCAATCTTCTCGATATAATATTTCATGGTTATTTATTTAGTATTAAATCACAAACTCTTAAATTTCGTATTCTCTTAATAATCTTTTAAGGCACTAATTTGTTGGGACGTAATAGTTTTTTTGTTATCAATCATAAAACACATAAATGTAAGAGATACGGTAAGTACAAAAAAAAAAAAAAAATAAATTACATGGAAAATGCTTAAAGAATAGGGAGTCAAAACCAAAAGTAAGATTGACTCAACCTACTAAGATGTAATGGCAAAAGTAAAAAGTTTCTCTTAATTTATCTATCTAGTTCCTAGGATTTTCTACTCTCTCTTTCATTCCCCTCATACATCTAACAATTTTCTACTCTCTCTTTCTTTCCCCTCGTATATCTAACAAATATATTTTGTGTATTTCTAAAGATTCAAAACCCTAATACAATAAGTAAGAAATTACTTACACAATAAGAAGGTATAATATGGAGAAGTTGCAATATTGTATAATTAAAACAAGACACCAACCAAGCTCTATTGATCTAATTGCTTAAGTCAATGGTCGAGTAGCCAATTAATGGTCAATCAACATAACTGGCAATTGAATGGCATTGGATGACCATTCTATATTGCAATGGTAGCATCCATTTTATGTCTTATTTTTGTCTTTTTACTCTTTTTTTTTGTATTGATTCTTGAAAGCCTAATTTCATATTAAAAAAAACCAGAATATGAACTGTATAAAAAAATTACACAATAAAAAATGCTATATCGCATATGGAAAAGACGATACTCAATTTTTAACCTATATCGCATTAATAATGTGTGATATAGCAGTCTGCGCTTCACACATGGAATTTTGGGATTTGTGAAAATGTTGGGATATGGTATTCGAAATGATATGTATAAATAGTGAAAGAAAAAGGCCTAACAATGTGATATGACTAACAATGAAAGGCTATTGAGTGCAAAGTAGAAAGAAGAGGGAGAGATCAAAAGGCTCCTGTAAATAAAAAAATTTTAACACAAAAGACAGGCTATATTGATTGGCTTTGAAATTTTCACCTTTTTCTCTTGGTGTGGAGTTTTGCCTTTCCATGCGCTTTAGTGGCCTTGTGTTAAGGATACACTTATATCGCATGCGCAAAATGCAATGCCAAATGTATATTTATTCTATATTGCAATTATGACATACAATATCTATGCAAATTTGCATATCTCACTTTAGAAATGCGATATAACAATAATATTTATGTAATTTTTTTATCCAAATGATATTTATGTAATTTTTTAAATCAATTAGTAAACATGAAATTATCTCTAAATTTAAGACACAAGTTTAACAAATAATATTAAAAAATGGCTTATCACTAGTTAGCCTATAATTTGCAGGCATATTAGGTTTGAGCCTAGTTATAAGATGTCTCCACTGTGATCATTTTTAGATAATTTGTTACTTATGGAATAGAATTCTTATTCACCAGGATTTTGCTGATTCAATTTTTTCTTATATTTGAATAAAGTATCCTTTTTACAAAAGGAAAAAAAAAAAAAAACTCACACTAATCTAGTAGTTTTTATTATGCTACATTAAATCTACATGGACTATTACAATTTTATAAAGTTTTGAAACAAATCCCAGGACTCGTCTATATTCCTAAGTGGTATTATCTTATGGAGTTTTACTGGGTTAGGAATCCTTTAGACATTGGCTTAGTTGCAAGCTTAACCATTTACTTCCTAAGTTACACCTTGACCAATTAGTCTTCATGTGAAATGCACTAGTATAAAAGAATAACATCATTTCAATTTAAGTTCATTTAAAGGATTTTGGGATTCCAATTTGTACCAATTTCATTTGACATGAAAATTCTTTTATTGTAAAATAAAAAATTAGGGCCTTCTAAAATATTGCTTAGAACTTAACCTATATCAAATTTTCTTATTACTATAAGTGAATAAAAAAAACCTAGCTAATCAAAATTAGCATTAACAACCCCATCTTTTCATGGAATGAGCCATTGGATCAATATGTGCTTTATGGACGAAATAAAAAACTTATTTCACTTCTGTTAACAACAAACAGATAAAAATAAAAAAACACGCTATTCAAGCGGACCCTGAACTTCAAAAGACTGGACCTGCAATCAAGCAACCAGAATTCATCTCAGACTTTCTGAGCATGAGCACGTATTTACTTTTTCTTGGCGCGTGTATACACCGTCCTGTAGTGGACTTGACGCGTGGACTCGTGCAGCACACAGCCCTTCTTCTTCTTGGTTTCATGTCGTCGGAACTGCGAGCAAATGTGCTAGACAACCTAATTGAAAAAAATAAAAAAGGAAAAAACAGAATAACTTTCGAATTCTAATTCAGGTTAGTCCCAAAATATATCTTTTTTCGTTTTCAATTCAAAATGAAAAGAGAAAAACATAATCTTCATAAAAAAAAAAGGTTAATCTAAAACGTCAAAATTAGAAATCAAATACCAGAAATAATCCAAGGTGCGGGTGAGAAGAAAATATATGATCTTTTCTTTTATTTTTTCAATAAAAAGATCTTTTAAATTTTTTACTAGGCTTCGATTAATGGACATGGGACTAGTAAAAGACACGAAATAAAACGAAAAGCACATGAAATCGACAGAAATCTGAGCTTTCTCTCATTAAAAGTCATAGCTCTCTCTCTCTAGATTTTTTCAAAGTTCCTGGTAAGATTTGAGCGTTTTTGTTGATCCTAGGAAATTTCCGTTTACTCGAAACTCCACAGAACAACCTTCTAATGAAAAAAGAAAAACCGCGAGACGCGCTGAGCTTTGACATCAAAGATCGAAGCTCCGGAGCTCCTTCCACCACCTGCTGAGGGAGGCCACCTATTCGCCGGAGGCCGGAGTTCGGACCTCCTTGCCACGGTGGTAAGTCTGAGTCTTTCCAGACCCTTCGTAATTTTTTTTTTTTGTTCTCTCTTTCGGTTAGTTAATTAATTAATAGTTACTACTTACTAGTCATAAACTGTTGAGTTTTGAAAATAACAATTAATGCGGGATTTTTTATTTAATTTTTTTTTTATTTTTGCATTCTTTATATTAAGAATTAAGTAGTTGGTGTTGTATAAGATTTCAATATGGATTGTTTTGAATTTTAATTTTGTAGTCAAATTTAATAAAAAAAGGCTTTGGGATAGAATTGATATTACATAAGAATTAGTGCTTTTCGTGTTTTTGTTATAAATTTGATGTGTTTTACATTCTTAATGAATTTTAGTTTTGTGATTCTTTTTGTTGGGGTTTCCATGATAAAATAATAAAAGTTGAAATTAGGGATTTTGAATGTTTTTCTTTGGGTACTTAAATTAGGGTTTTAATTAGGCATTAGGAATTTTCTTTTAAATAATAAACTTTTCACGTTATTTTCAATAAAAGATAACAAAAAAGAAAAAAGAAAAAAAAATTGAAAATATGATAAAATATATAAATAAATAATTAAAAAATGCAATAACTCCTTTTCATTTCCCTTACTAAATAAATAAAGTTTTAAAAGGAATTACGGTATTATGAGAAAAAAAATCAATTCTGATATTAAATTACTATTTATAAGTTTGAATAATAAATAATTATTCTAATGTTTTCTTTTAATAATAGGGTCTATTAGAATAACTAAATGCTGTGATAGATCTTGATAAAGAATTAAATTGCAATTAGATTGCTATTATATTAAAGTGAAGGGAGAGATAAGTTTAGAGTTATCCTCATCTCACTTTGATACCATCCTGTGTGATGAAGGTATAATTGGAAAGTTTCATAATTGTAGGAACATCCCATGAAATTTGCAGAATCGACGACTTACAACTTGAAATTGGCATGGGTCTTCATATTATTTAATTATTTGGAACCGATTTGTCATTTGTTTACTTGTGTAGAAATATATTATTGGAACAAAAAATTGCCATGTCATATGAATTGGTGACATGGCAGACACCCAAATTTGATTGATTAAATTCAATCTTCTTTATCCAAATGTGGATGGTGACTCAGATCCAACCGGTAACTGAAACCGGATCCCTTAGCTCAGCAAGATCAGCATTTTCCTTTTGTGGCCAACCAGCAATATCAGTATACATATACATAAACTTAGGATTGAGAGATTTTGGTGAGTGGCAGACGAGGAAACTCTCGTGCTCCGTAGTTATTGTACTTGAGCTTCTGTGCTTCTTTTGGTGAGATTTGATAGGAGTTGGAGACAATGCCATGAACAGTGAAAACTAAAAGTCTATCCAGCAAGTGGGCTCTTCATGGGTTGCCCTCAGGGCTTGAATGCCACCACTTGAATCCATTGTTTGCTACTGTAAACACCATTAAAAAGTACTGGGGAACACGAACGTGTGGCCTTGCTCCCTCTTGTCAAGCTCTCTCTCTCCATTTTGTCCTACTTACTATACATGAGTGCCGTGTGGCGTGTATAGTGCATTCAGTGATTCTTGAACACCACATAAGATCAGTATTAAATGTATGGAAACTAAATAGGGAAGCATATATCCTTCTCTCTATGCTTATGTCCAGGGAGCAAAGAATGCTGAACATAAGAAAGTTATGAACATCCAGTAGCTGAGTTTTCTTGTTCTAAATTCTGTGATATGCTGATAGTATTGAATTAGGAGAAGCATTCATGTCAGTAATACAAAATGTAAAGAGTTATAAAATCCATATTCTATGAGTTTTCTTGTTCCCAATTATGTGTGATATGATGTTATTAATGTTGTCGAGTCAAGTGATTTTCGGGTATTAATTCCAGGTTAACTTTGGGTTAGGCATGGATTGGATGGACCAGATTGAGATTAAGCAATGAAATTGGATGTCTGCCACGTTAGTAAGATACAAGACATGGCAAAATTATTTTCCATAATATTTTCATATCTGGTGAAAGGATACCCATACGTTGACCCATGATTAAAAAATGCAGGCTCCATCCAAATCACAGGGCCATCAATGAGTACCCAATTTTAAAAATGAAAGGTATCTGTGCCATTATGAAACTTTTCGGGAATGGTCAGCTTGATTTGCCCAAAGATGATTAGTATGTCATTTTCGGGTTTTAGAGTTTTAAGAACCATAATTTTTTGTGTGTTTTCGGTATTTTGACAACTGTAAAATATAAGAAAATGGACAGATCAATATTGAATGTTATGCTCTAATATTGGAAACAAGCTGGTATTGTAATTATTGATATTATGCACATTGAAACTCCAGCCACCTACTTCCCAATTACCCTCATAACTCGAAACTATTTTTAGTTTGGTCTGAACCTTGTTTCTTTCAGAGTTCATGAAGATTAAGTTTTCAAGAACAGAGCTCTAGTTGATATACAAAAACCAAAGATGGCATCCAAGAGGGTCAAATTTAAGCAAGGAGACATAGTCGAGGTATGCAATAAAGAAGAAGAATTCCTAGGCTCATACTATGAAGGCAAAGTGGATGGTTATCTAGGATGTAATATATATATAGTAGAGTACAAGAACCTCCTAAAGGAAGATGAGTCTGGTCCCTTAAGAGAGGTGATTTGTGCTAATGAAATGCGCCCTTTTCCACCCCAAGTGGCGGCTCCAGCAGAAAATTTTAAAGTTGGAGATCAAGTGGATGTGTTTCATAATGATGGGTGGTGGAAAGGGAAGGTTAAGGAAAAAAGAGGGTCAGAATTTCTAGTGTTTTTTCGGACAAGTGGAGAGGAGATGGTTGTTTCTAGTTCTAAGTTAAGGGTTCATCTTAGATGGGATGAGGGGAAGTGGTGGAGGAGTAGTAAGTGAAATGGTGGCTTGGGATTGTCAGGATGGACCAATATTTTTCTTTAGTGGTTCCAACTCTAGGGGCTCCACCCACATGTAATCATGTACAAGAGAGAAAATGAAAATTGTAAGCTCTGGCCACTATCTTGTTGAGAGGTTCTGTACTTGTGCCCTTTTTGGTATTTTATTAGGTATAATATATACATAATGCTAGATGAATGAACTTGATTCTATCAAAATGAAAGATGGAGTAGGATTTCTTCTTGTGCTTGAATTAGTTACTGAAGCCGTGTTAGTGATTCTTAACTTTTTATTGTTGCTAAGGATGCTTTTGTTGTATATCCATTTTAGTATGGCTTATATTCTGATGTTTCTTTCATTATTTCATAAGCAATTTCTGTCTTCGTTAATATTGCTGAAATATGTCAAATAATATGATCAAGCATAAATCGTATATCTAATATTCTAGTTTAATGTCCTTGATCTATATATATATATATTATAAATGTTTGTATCTCAGAATTATAAAACCAGTAATCGGAGCAAAATGTGAATCTGAAGTTTCTTTCTCAAGCTACCAATGGTCTGGTGAATGTTATCATGGAAACATAAACAGCTGTATTATATGGCCCCAAAAAAAAAAAAAAAAAAAATGCAGCTGTATAAAGTAGGTAACATTGTTCTTGTTTTCAAGTTTGATCGTAATGGTTCAAGATAACATAAAACTATGTAGACTACCTTAATGTGGCTAGTTTTGAAGCATTAATTTTTTTTTTTGTCTTTAGTGTGATACCCTGTTCCGATTCTAAACTCAACCGAACTATTAAGGATATTGTAGATTGTATCAATGACACAGATCACGTCATAAACCTAATTTGGATATGATCAAAGGCAAAAAAAAAAATAATAATAAAAATTATAAAAATAATAATAAATTAAAAAAAATAAAAAATAAAATAAAATCTGAACTTCCATGGTAGATCATGGTTTGACTAGAAATTAGAATTTGTGCCCAACCCTACGGGTTATGTTGGGAATGACTGGCTTTGAATAAGAATTTTACGGCATGAAATCTGAACTGTTTGAGTTTGTGTCCTGATTTTGAAATCACAGCTGGAACACATTGTTGCAACTAGTCATAAGTGACGGATGACTTCTGAAAAATAAGATCAAGTGTTGTTTCACGAGTGAAGTCCATAAAAGTCTGATGCTGTATGTATGTTTCTTGTGTCCGTGGGCTGTAGAGAATACTGAACCTGAATCATGATTGGACCTTATATTAAGGTCTGTTGTTTGTCTGTGCACAGAGGCTAGAAACCACTAAATTAAGGCGTGGTGTTTTGCTGTTAGAGTTTTGGACACTTAGGATAAGACCGAATGTCTTGACTCTTGTAAGCCTTAGGACATTGGGGAAGTTTGTTTGGGGATTAGATGACTTTAACAGCTACACATGAGATCGGGTCTCTTTGGTTATTGTTTTTTGGCAAATATAGATATTTTTTTTTAATTTTTTTTTCTAACAAATTGTTTGTGAAGAAATAGATACAGATAAAAAAAGTTTACAGTTTTTATGAAAAATCAAATAGATCAAATATATATAAAATATCGATACAAATCGGATATATTTGTACATATCGTTTTGATACAGATACAAATATAGATGACAAACAAACCATCCAAACAGACCCAATAAACACATCTTGGTTTGCAAAATTGGATTCTCCAAGAGGAAGCATCCTTGAAATGTGTAAATTAATCTCGAAAGAATGTGAAACCATGAAGTATTGAGACAATATCAACAAAGAATTTTATCATTGACATTCCGCCGGCTTCAATCCCCTTTGCATTTCGACCACAAAAAAGCGCATCAAAGATTCTAAAACGTTGATGATAGAACAACGTGTAGTAGATTGTCTTGTTGCCTATACTTAGTTGAATATCAAAAGAACAACTACTGATGCATATTAGCAAATTTATGTAGCATTCGCAGACATGAATTGAGAAACAAACTTCCAAGTATGTACGCGTGGAAAGAAGAACCTAAAAGAAGCAATGCTCCAAGAGATTCATGTCATTCTTACACAGCCAAAGGAACATATCTAATGTAGATTTCTTACAAAGAAAATATCCATAGTTTGAATTACCAAGTCTTATTTAGAAACATGGTAACCTTTTCATAATTTCGTTAAGGGTTAATGTTATGAATGATACTTAAACTTTAATAAAATATGTAATTAGGTATTTGAACTTTAAAATTGATCAATTTTGTATCTAAACTTTAAAAATGATCAATTTGATTCTTGAAAAGACTTTTTGTACATGCTAATACTACATTCGTCAAGTTTTTTTAGATTCTAAATTGAATAATTCTAAAGTTTTTTATATATAAATTAATCGATTTCAAAGTTTTTCAGGTATTAAATTAACCAATTTCAAAGTTCAGATACCTAATTATATATTTTGTTAAAATTAGGTATCATTCACAATGTTCTTCCTTTCGTTAATCACTGGAGTCGCAATGGAACACATGCTCATCGTTATAATTTGTAGAAGACATGTATTGAGCAGGGGATTGACCAAATCACTCTTTAATCCAAAAACTACCGTCACATTTACCCATTCCAAACATGATTTGATATTTAGTAATGTCTTTGGCATCTCAAATTGAAGAGTGAGAGGCTTTTATTCTAGTCAAATTAGGATGAGAATCTTTAACGTACTCATTATGAAAGCACTTTGAAAAGTAGATTTTAATGGTTCAAATATCCACCGTAACTTCAAATCTTGAACCAAAGTAATAAACTTCAATCTATGAATGAATGTGTTAGACTTTGAGAGTTTCTATTCTTAGACTTGAAATTTTCTATGTGATTTAAGAAAACTTTTGTAACTTTTTGGTTCAGTTGTAGTATTAGTGAAAAAAGAGTGACAATTCTTATTTTGTGGAATTTCTATAGTCTTTGTTAAAAAGAGTGATAATCTTTATTTTGTGGAATTTGTATTTATGAAAGATTAGGTGCATTAGTTGAGTTTGGTATTGATCAAACATTGCAAGCTTCCTTGTTAATATATATATCATAATATGAATGAAAATAGCATGAAGTTTAGCCATAAAAAAAAAAAAAAAAATTGTTTTTCTTCTTCTTTGTTTTTGTGTTTTTCATTTTAGGTAGAAATTCTTATATCTTATCATGGTATTAGAGTTGCAAAAGATCTTAAAGGGTCTTTGAATATCTAAAAATAGAACACAAGCAAGCCTCATCTTTCCCAAACACTATAGAAAAACTCAAACTTCAAACCCCTCTAAACTTCAAACACCAAAGCTTCTTATAACACAACAACTGCATCTCCCACACTCCTGATTCTTGATAATGAAAACATTAAATTTGGGATGTTAAAATGACAATTCACTTGAGAGGCATTGATTTGTGATAGTGTGCTGAAACTAAAAGGCAACCATTGCATTTGGGTAATGACCCAACTCTCAACCGAATTGGACTCATGAGGAAGAGATAGCAAAAGATCCTAGAGCTTGATCTCATATTTAACGTGTGGTTTCAAAACTCAATATTTAAAAGGATTATGTCTTAGAAATACCCAAAAAGTCTTGGGACAAACTAAAGGTAATATACATGGGGAATGATAAAACAAGAAGAATTTCGACACTAAAATTGAAGATGGAGTTTGAAGTTCAGAGGATAAAGAGACAATGAAGCCATTAATGAATATGATGATATACTTAAGGAAGTTGTTAACAATATTTAGGTCTGTTTGGATTGTCTATTTCTCATTGTATCTATATCTATATCTAAACTTTAAGTATAAAGGTATCTGATTTGCAGCTATATTTTATTTTCATAAGAGTTGCCATATATTTTTCATCTATATGTATTTCTTGATAGACAATTTGTTAGAAAAGTTAAAAACAAATGTCTACTATCTACCAAATGCCAAACATACCATATGGGGAAGAATTATCACATTAAGGGATTGTGGAGAAAGTTCTGGTGAGCTTGCTTGAAAGATATGAGTATAAGATTTCTTCTCTTAAAGAATTAAAGGATTTGTCCCAAATTTCTTTATCAGAGCTAGTTCGTGCTTTTCAAAATCAAGAATAAAGAAGATTAATTAGACAAGAAGTAAGAAGCAAAGGGGCTTTCCTTATGGAAAGAAAAGAAAAAGAAAAAAAAAGGGAAAAGCACAAATTAAAGAGAGAAGAAATTTAGTGAGAAGAAAGATAAGGAAAAGAACAAGGGTTAGGAAGTAAAAGTGGCAAAAAAAAATATCCTCCATGTCTTCATTGCAAAAGGGTCATTCTCAAAGTTATTGTTAATTTAGGCTAAATGTGTAATTTTGATCATGTAAGAAATTTGGCCATGCGAAGAGGGTGTGTGAGGAAGTGACTAACAATGACAGTAGGGTCATATTGCAAAAAGTCAGCAATAACACTAAATATAGGAGTTGTTTGTTGCTACATGCTATATAACAAGTCATTCTACTAACAATTAGATTGTTGATAATGGTTGTAAAATCCACATGAAACCTAATTTAAGTAGTTTTCAGAGCTAGATCAATCATATAAACCTAAAGTGGAGATTGAGAATGGAGATTTTGTTGATGTCAAAGGCAAAGGAAATGTTGTGTTGAGACTTCAGCATGTATTGATTGCATTTCAAATGTGTTGTTTGTGCCTAAAATTTGCTAAAGTTCATTATGTTGGTCAATCACTAGAAAAAAAAAATTATTCTTTGCATTTTCAAAGTATGTCTTGTACCATTATTGATCAAATTGGTTGTGAGCTAATGATTTTAAAAATGAGGAGATAAAAGCTTTCAAATTAAGTGGAAAGATACAAATATTGCATGCCTATACCACTCTTAGTGATGAATCTATGTTGTGGTTTAAAATATCTAGCCATTTTAATTATGTTGCCTTCAAACACTTGGACTACAAAGGCTTAACTCAAGGCCTTTAAGTTATTTGTGATGAAAGATATGCATACCAAGTATGTTAATTTGGAAAGCAAAAGTAAATTGTCATTTCACATTAATCAAGCTTGGACAGCTTTGGAAAGGTTTAAATGATTCATATTAATATGAGGGGACCAATGAAGACACCATTATTGAATAGAAGCAAGTATTTCTTCTAACTTGTCAAATGATCATATAAGGATGTGTTGCGCTTACTTTATGAAACAAAAGTCAAGATTAGTAAAATGTATTTTAGAATTTCAAGATTTTGGTGGAAAATCAAGAAAACAATAATATTAAGATGATAAGATTCGATAATCTAACTAATTATACATTAGACAAGTTTAACAAATTTTCTGTTAAGGCGGGAATTGAACATCAGCTCATGATCACTTACTCTTGGAGCAAAATGGGATGAGTGGGAGGAAGAATGGAACCATTATGAAGATAGCAAGGTGTTTATTATTTGAAAAGAAGATGCTTGAGTGTTTTTACACAAAAGCTGTCAACATAGTTGTATATTTGTTAAATAGACTTCCAACTAAGACCGAAGGATAAAACCTATATGAAGTTTGGTATGGCGTTTGACTAAGTGTAGAGCACCTTAAAGTAAGTGGGCGTTTATGTTATGGACATGTATCAAATGTGAAAAGAGAAAATTCAAAAAATTAAGAAGGGAATTTTTGTGCGATATAGCTTTATAAAGGTGATATAGTGTTTAATTAAAAAAAAATTGGTTAGTGGAGACATCAACTTTGATAAAGTGGCATTATGAAAGTGGAACAATAATGAGGTTGAAATTCCAAATATTGATCAAATTGAGAAAAACCATACCTCAACATCTAGAAGAATTAGAAAATGAAGTTTGTGCTGAAAATTTTGATGACATTCTAGTTAGAAGAACAACACCACTTGCTAAAATTTATGAGAGATGCAATGTAATATTATAATGATCTATATGTTATGATAAAGTTGTTAAAGAAGATGGGGAAAAAGTTGCAATGGAGATGAGCTGAAGATGGTTAATAAAATTAATACTTGGGAATTTGTAGATAGGCTTGAAACTTAAAAGATTAATGATGTTAAGTAGGTTTATAGAATCAAATATTACTCTAATGGTTTTGGTGTAAAAAAAAAAAAAAAAAACTTAAGGTAAGGTTGGTTGTAAAGGGTTCTTTAAGAATATGGGTTGATTTTTCAAACACCTTTGCACATATGACTCAACATGAGACTATAAAGCTTTTAAGAGCATCAACAACAAAGATGTGTAGGAGAATTCATCAATATGATGTTGAATTAACTTTTCTTAATGATGTACTAAAATAAGACATTATATGTTGATGGTTATAAAGACAAAGTTTACTAGATTTATAAAGCTTTTGTTTTAAAACAATTCCAAGGTCTTGGTACAAGAAAATTGATGTATATATGTTACAACATGGATTTGAAAGACATGAAAGTGAAGTTACTTTAAATGTGTTGAAGGTTCAAGAAGATATATGTTGAATCGAAAGGTTTAAGTCAAATTTTAATGGGAAAATGCATTATACAATTTTTTAAATGATTTAGTTACACTTAGTGAGAAAAATATGTTTGTAAAGTGTTAACCTTTTATCTTCATAATGCTTGTACTTTTTTTATGTTTTCTTCTATTTTTGTATGACGTAATTGCATTGCAACTAATGTCTGGATATTATGGCAGACTTTCATGACTTGAGAGCTTTCGACCATGTGGAATTTTGATAGTGTCTATATGTCAAGGTCTAACATCTGGAGGGTTGAAGCTTTCGGTGTAATATAAGGTACATACGATAAGGGAAGAAGTGAAGATTCCATGAGTTTTTTCATATAACATCTGGATGATAGCAGATGGTGTTGGGATGCTAGTTGATACAAAATTAGCTATTTGAACTTTAAAAACAATGATATTTTTTAGGAAAAAAGTAGGCAATGGCTACTTTTCTTGAATGCCTTATGAATAAGGGTTATAGGACAGATTTTGAGTAGAGTAACTACTTAAAATGTAGAAATTAATCTAGTCCATCTCTCCAATTAAGTTTTTATAATTCCTTATGTGAGAGGATGAGTAGTGCCATTGTGAGTTTAGTGTGCAAATTATTTGTAAGACATCACTCATAAGTTTGTAATGCATTTTTGTTGTGTGTTGTTATGAGTGAATGAGTTGTGTCTTGCAAGTGTGAGTGTCAAGTGTAAAAGACAATTCATGTGTTGTTTTGTGTTATGGTGTAATTCATTAGTAGCATTGTTGTGTGATGAATGAAATGTGTATGAAGTTTTCCATTAAGAGACAATTATGTAATTATGGAGACTAGGGTACAGACTGAACTTTACATTAAATCTTGGTACATTTTTCTATATTGCTTATCTCCTTATTTATGTATTTTTTATCTATTATTTAGTTTTTTGAAATTACATGAATCCGAGTTGAAAATTATATAAATAAAGGTTGAGATAATTAAGATTTAAAATACCAATACAATCCCTCTCTTGAGTTTTGGCTTGGTTTTAATTGATTTTCTATTGGTGCGGTCTCTTTACATGTAGATAATTTGTTAGTCGCGTCTTGTAATTCATAAAGCCTTTATGCAATTTATATTGCAAATGGCGTGAATATAAAATGTCTAATTTGGATGAGTTGAAATATTTTTTAAGCATGGAAGTTTTCAATGTGAAGTTGGACATTTCATCTCTCAGCAAAACCATGCTTTAAAATAATTGAAAAAAATCACATGAAGAGATCTCAATTAGTGGCAACTCCATTGCTTGTGAATGAAAGGTTTTCAAAGGATGAAACTAGTAGCAAAGTAGATGCTTTGGTTTATAGAATTTTATTTGACAACCTACTTTATAAAGTGGTATAAGGCTAGATTTGAT
Source organism: Combretum micranthum (assembly GCA_024138025.1). Classification (NCBI taxonomy): domain Eukaryota; kingdom Viridiplantae; phylum Streptophyta; class Magnoliopsida; order Myrtales; family Combretaceae; genus Combretum; species Combretum micranthum. Next base: position 727,509 of record JAMXBD010000492.1, on the reverse strand, counting down.
GTTCTTAGCAAGTTTACTCTTAAATTTAGGGTTAATGTACAAATGATACTTAAACTTTAACAAAATGTGCAATTAGGTACCTGAGCTTTGAAATTGATCAATTTAATACCTAAAATAACTTTTCGTGTACACCAATAATAGCTCCAACAAGATTTTTTAGGTATTAAATTGATCAATTTCAAAGTTTTTTAGGTATTAAATTAGTTGATTTCAAAGCCTAGGTATTAAATTGATCAATTTCAAAGTTTATGTACCTAATTGCATATTTTATCAAAGTTGAGGTACGATTTGAAATATTATCCCTAAGATTTGTGTATTAACCTAAAGATACATTAGAGACATTTTTTATTATGGTATGTTGATTGTTAAGAAAGAAAGTAAAACTTTAAGGATTTGTAGATAGTCACTGGATAGGAATTGTTGATGACTCCAAAAACACTTTTTGTTATGTTTTTTCATTTAAGATTGGAGCTTTTTCACGGAATTCAAGAAAGCAATATATGGTGGCCTAATGATCAGCATAAGTAGAGCATATTTCTACTACAATAGCTTCAAACTAAGCAATTTGGTTAAGGAAATTGTTGACAGATTTGGGACAAAGTCAAGATGATATATTATCATTTGAGTTTATAATAAATCAACAATTGATATTGCAAGAACCAAGTGTAATAAAGACGAACTAAACACATATGTGAAGTTCCATGCAATTTGAGAAGTCGAGAAGAATCGTGAAGCAAATTTGATGAATTGTTGCTTATAAAATTAAATTACCGATACACCAACTAAAGCACTTTTGAAAGTCAAATATGGAGACTTTAGATCAAGACTTGGAGTCTCCAAGAAAATTCTCAATGAGAAATGTCAAAGTTTAAGAATTTTCTGAGTCCTTTAAGAAACCTTTTGTAATACTTTTGTTCAACTATAATATTAGTTAAAAAAGAGCGATAATTCTTATTTTATGGAATTTATATTTGTGAAAGATTAGATATGAAATTTTTCAAAATTTACCAAGCTAATTTAGGAAAGTGTAAGTTAAATAGTATAAAAACAAAAGTAATTTTGAATCTTAAATTAAAATTGGTTTAGTCATTGTACTTAGGTAACTTAACTAATAATTTAAGTGAACTATAATATATAATTAGGTGATTTGAAATAATTGAACTAGCAATTGAATTAAATTGAAATTTGAGATTCAACCATAATAATCCTTTTTTTCTAATTACAAATTTTCAAAAATTCAAAAAAATAAAATATAAAAGATAAATTAGAATTCAGAAATGCTTTTGGATGAAAGTTTATAAGAAAAACCAAAATTATACAATTCGAGGCATTGTTTTTACAAAATTATGGTTTTGCCCTAATTGGGAGCCTACATGAATTTAAATAAAAAATTTAGTTAAAATAAATAAGTTAGAATTATTTGAACTATTTTAATTATTATTATCTCATAAGATTAAATAAAAGCCTAGACTTGTTAAAATAAGCTAGGAATCCTCTACATGTAAAAAAATAGATGTCTAGGATTGAATCATGTGACATAATATGATATAAGCCCCATCTTACCCATCTAAAACCTTACCTTTACCCTTTATTTTTAGTTACCACATCTCTCGCCATTTTATTATGCACACATTCCTCTTCTCTTCTGAAAAACTCCCAGGGTTACTAAAGGAGGTAAGTAAAATTAATAATATATTATTTATAAATATATTATGAAAAAGTTTAATATTAAATATATTTAGTAATATATTAAGGTACGTAGTTTAAATTGTACATGATTTATTTAATTTTATATATTGAAATATTTTATGTTTTCGAATAGTATCTTATACCTTTTTATATAGTATGTAATTACATATAAGATATTATGAAATTTAATACATCAATTTTATGCTATTTCTTAATTGTTGTTTTGTAGTATAATATTAAATAGTACATTGTAAATTTTTTATAATACATTATTACGTAAAAATTTTACAGAAAAAATATAAAAATAAAAATATTATTATAATCTTATTTAAATACTATTTATAATTTATTATATATTGATATATATTATATTAATAAATTAATTTACTACAAATAGAATATAATACAAAGCATATATAATATTAGTTGTATTTATAAATATATTTTATGATAAAATTAACTAATATCTATATTATAAGTCATATTATATACCATAATTAGATATATTATATATTATGTGTATAATAAAAAATATATTATGAATATATATTTAATGATATATGAATATTTTGTATATTAACTTAGTTTAGAGACAGATTTACAACAGAATTCGAAAAGAAAAAAGGTTGTACTGAAGTATTATATTTTGTGCTAAAATCAAATAGATTTGCAACAAAATTTGAAAACGAAAAAAGATGGTGCTAAAGTATTAAATTTCTTGCTAAAATAAGTGATAACTTCGTAACGAAGGAAATTCTATCACAGATCTATTTGTAATCCGTCGCAAATTCTATTGGAAAGCATATGTGAATTATAAAATATGTCATAATTGTTTTCATGAAAAATGTGTTGCAAATCTATCTCTAATTCATATTTTTAAAGATAAAAAAATTTTTGTCATAAAATATCTGTTTATAAAGGCCAATTTTCTAGTAGTAAAACCTTAAACCCCAGCATTTTCTTTTAGTACTAATTAAGCTAGATTCATGAGAGATCAACACTAATTAACTTCTAATATATATATATATATATATATATTTTATGTTAAGTTTCACAACTCTAATAGGGACCTAGTAGGATTATTCTAAAGTTATCATATCACGTGTATACTTGAAAATATGAGAATCGTCTTACATGTCAGAAATTACAAGACTATATTTGTTTACTCACTTCACATAATTTTAATCATCCATATATATAAAATATCTTTATTTAAATTTACTAAGGAATTAGATATTTCCCATTCTGCTAAGATCACAGAGAATCAGTATCTCCTATTAAATAATAAATTGGTTTTCCACCTACAAAATATAAAGTCTCAAATGTTTATACAATTTATCTAATTTGTATTTTGAGTTCGTTATAACTTATCATTCTAACTTCAAGAAAGTTTTATAAGAAAGCATTCTTCACACATTCCTAGCTCGTTCCTAGCAAGCACTATTCCTATACAAAAACCATAGGAGTGTAAGTAAAAACTCAGTGAGATTACCTGACTAGAACACACATCAATCAATAACAAACAAGTATAATTAGCAAGCATATGCAATGAGACAATAAACTATATGCACAAGTACAAGCTTAGATAACCGGAATCCAAATAGAATGAAGATTTACCCCTTCTAATCGGGGTTGAAGAAACCTAGTCAAGGAACTCAGCCTTAATGACCCACCCTTTGAGAGAGACTAAGAACACCTAGAATACCTACATTTCTCACATTAATTATCACTCTATCTTGTGGGTGTCTTAATCACTCATTTCCTTTAGACTTAGAAACTCCATTAAGAGTTAGTCATTGCATGCCGATACCACGAATAATTTTCCTTCATTTGCCAGTAGTTCTCATGGAACTGAATGGAAAAAAGGTAACCTTATGTAGATTAGAAACATTTCTTCTAGAAAAACCAAGCCTTATTAGACAATGAAAATCATAACACATAGCGGGTTGCCACACCTTTTATACAATAAAGGTAAATTGTGTAATGTATGACCATTTCAATATATAATGAATAGTATTAAGTTAGGTTCTCAAGTAATCATACAATTCACTGACAAACATCAATATACTTCATACATTAATTATCATACAATGAAATTATTGCTTTCAATATGATGTTTTGGCAACCAAACATACACAAAGCATCATGCAATTTACCAACCACAAATGTATAATAGTATTGTTATATTATTACATATACAACTATACTACAGGCACAAATAATGTGTTAAAGTCAAAGTTACTCACCTGTCATCGTCACTTAATAACCTATTGGAAAGTCCAAGAACTGATTTGTTTCGCCTATGAAATGAGATAACAGATACTCATTATTATACTCATATTTACGTAATAAATCTTATTGTACCTTTGTGCCATAAATTGTGATTTTTAGTATTATCCATACTATTTTCTCATTCCTAGCTCAATTTTATTGTTTAAATAGTCGTTTCAAAGTTGGTGAAGTCTATTTTCTATAAATTTCCTTATAAAGTTTAGATAACTAAATTTTCTTAAGAAAAGTACCTTAAATGATTCTAAATACCAATTTTTATCACATAATTTTAAACTAGGCCTATTGTACTCATCTTAACTTTGTTATTAGCATATGAATAGGAGTTAGAAAGTTATTGAATGTAGTTCTCAAACATCTAGTTTAATGTTTTATTTTCCACCACTTATAGTAGGAATCAAAAAGCTACTATGATGTCTTTTTTCTCTTATTTTGTATTTTTAATTCTCTTCTCAAATTTAATTCCTTGTTTTATGTATATTAAAGTAAGCTCTAGAGATTAAATTCAACTTAGATTCATTATTCCTCTTTTGGTTGAATCATCTATTATCATTTTATTTTCATTGTGTTTCTTTTAATCTCAATCAAGGTATACATCTTTCATCTAGTCAGCCATATTATCTAAAATTCCTATCAATCTATGTTTTGTAGCCCTAACTTTTCATTATTTAAGAAATTTTGGTAAATTACAAGGTTTTTAAGATAGGGTATAGGTCATGGGTGTTATCTAGGAGGTAGTAAAACAAGGCATCTAACCTTGATACGTGATCTAGGTGGTGATCCATATCACGAGCAAGGTCATGGGTGAGATATAATTTTACTCAATGAGGATAATAGCTTGTATCACAGTTGTAATGCTTTAACATTAACTCAGAGGCAATCATGACTAGTATTACAACCATGATATAAATTGATTTTAGTTTTCTGAGAAGAACATGGTCTTTACTGCAGCCGATGTGTGATACTATTTATAATATGTTGTTCTTTTTCGACATAATTATTAGTTAAGCCTAGTTCATTATTTTTCAAGTAAGGTTTAAATATTTAATTAAAATTTGAGTTTTCTTATTCAAGTTTATCAAGACAGTCATACTTGTTAAACCTAATGTCATAAGCTTAAATTACTTAATTTATTTAGGTTATTACTATAGAAAATTCATGATAATTTTAATCTTGCTATGGTGGCCAAGAATTATAGAATTAGATATGTTCTCCTTAATTTTTCATGATATTCTTTAGTAATCATGTGATGTACTTAATCTAAGATAAGAATTACCTTAAGTTTCCATTGAAATCGATACTTGAACATAATCTAGGCATGGAATGGAGTAGAGATTACCTTGATTTAGTGAAGCTTGAAGTTGATACTCCATTACTACAAAGGTGACTTAAACCTTAAAGCACATAATAGGATAGTATGAGTTTAATTCTAATAGATATCTAACTTGATTAAGACAATTTCTTACCTTAGTGTTTGAATCTTGAAGTTGAAATTATCTTGAATTATTAGGGTTTTAGAGTAGAAATGTAAATGATATGGTTATGGCTTTTCTCCAGGGTTTTTGTATGCTTTTCATGAATGAAAAACTAAGTGTTTGATGTTGATATTGGTTTTGAAAAGTGTAGGGCCTCATAATTGTAAAGGCTATGGTTTAGGAGTTTGGAACAAAAGCTAGATCTCCTTTTTATGCTTTCCACTTTAGTTTAATTTTGATATAGGTAGATTTTGACTTGAGTTAGCTGTCTTTAGGGTTAATGTCACGACAATGAGGGGCTTTAGGTTTTTTGTCCCATCATTTGCAAAAAATATCAAATGCATGGATTTTGACGAGATGTTAGGAGATTATGGAAGCTTTAAGCAACTTATTGATATTGATGTGTGTGTGAAATGTTTCTCACGGCATGAAGAGAATTTTAGGGCTTTGATTTGTCTTTTAGTCCATACAAGGCATTAATTAAAAAATATTGGAAGGATATTAAGAAATTAGATGATGTTGATGGTCACTTGTTGAGGCATGTATCATTTATGGTAAGAGAAGGATTTTTGTGGACCATGATATCTCAATTTGTCTCATGCTCAATACTTGACTTCTTTAGGAAGGCTTTGTGTGATTGGTTGATTATTTGAGATGTGTTGCACTTACGTGTGAGAGATTACTGTTTATAGAGGGAAAGAGAGAGGAATTATGGTCCACATAAGTGTGAACACATGCATTTCAATGGTGGCTATTACAAGACAGACTAGACTTACATAGTATTGACATCAACAATCATGAAGATTCCTTCATGATGAAGAAGATAGGGTGATGTGATGTTTTCATCTTCTATTTAGGCATGAAATCTACGGTTTCTACAAGGAGTATTGTAGAAGAATCAAGCTGGTTTCATGTCATTTTCATCATAAATGCATAAGAAATTTGATAAGTGTCTAAAGACCCTTATTATTCACATTGTTTCCATATGATATTATATTAATCTTATGTGAATTGTTAAGGAAAAGGACACTTATTGGATTAAACTGTAAATTTCAGGAATAAAGGAAAATTTTGAGCATTATGAAGATAATTAGATGAGTTAATGAAGATCTTTGATGAAGAATTTAGGAAAGTGTAGATTGCCAACATACATGAGATTATTGCATAAGTTGTGTAGAATGCTGGTGCAGAAGATGAAAAACGTCCAATAAGGTATTTTAAAGTGCATAGGAAGGCTATACAAGCTATGTAGAATGCCTATGTAGAAGCTGGAAAGAGATCAGAAGCGGATTAGATTGTACATGGCTAGAGTACACAAGCCATGATCAAGGGTCATGCAACCTCAGATTTCATGAATTCACTAGTTTACATCTTATACAAGCTTTGAACATAAGGCATGTATGATACTCGTGTAGAAGACAAATTATTCATTTCCTATAAATAGCATCCTTAGCTCGTCTTTTTCACATTCTTCTTCCTTTTTATGAACGCTGGAGAGAAAAATAAGTGTTTTAGAGTAGAGAAACGCAAGAGCTTATTAAAGATCAGAAGACTACATCTTTAGAGTCATAATCATGACTCTTTACTATTTGTTCTTATTCTATCATTGTATTTCTTATTCTATGGAAAAATATATCTTTTACGCTAGGACTAAAGGAACTCTAACCATAATGTAGATATTGAATGCTTTTGTTAATAGAAGTTTATGTTTCTTGAATCTATTCGTGTTTATATTTGTTCATGATTTAATATATGCATAGTATTAGATTATTGTATGATTCTTGTTAATTTGATTAACGGATTGATTGGTAAGATGGATTTTGCATGAATAGAAATGTTTAAATGTGGATCTAGATATAGATTGCATGAAATTTCTACATAAAGATTGAATCTCTCTAAGGAATCATGAACTCTAATGCAATTTTGTATGCATTTAATGACAAAAGCCATTTGCATTAGACATATAAGGTTAAAATTTAATTATCTTGAAAGAGAGACTAATGAAACTAGGGATTCCTACAATTCAACAACTTAAACAACCCATTAATGAATATTTTGTAAAGAATTGGAAATAAGGCTAATAGTGAATCAAGATTAAGGATAGTTTTTTATATGATATTTTTAGAAGCATTAATGCTCACTTTTGATAAGGTTAATTAATTAATTAATTAGTTGCTTAGATATATTAAGATCATTCGAATAAGACAAGCTAGATAGTAAAATTAAGGTAACTACTAGTAATTACAGGTCCTGATGGAATGACCTTTGTGCTTACATCGGTACTACAATCGATAGGTATACTTGCCTAAGATTAGTCACATAGTACGAATAGAGTTTTAATTTAATTTGATTGATTGCGATTGAAAAGTCAACATCAAAATTATATTAGCAAGATGTCACTTTCATTTCGAGAAGGTCTTGGAAGATCCTAGACTTACAAATGGTGCCTTTCCCTTCCACATGAAGGCCAAGGATAGTTCTTGAAATCTTCTTGAAAAAGAATTCATTTGATGATGTGTTTTACAAGTTTTGTGATAAGTATCTAAACCATCACGTTAAATATTAAGTATTGTGCATGTAAATGTATTAGTTAATTCAAGAGAACATCTTCTAAATTATGTCTAAGGGTTCTATATTTTTCTTAGATAAATATTGAGTTGAAGTCTTTAATTTAAAGCTTGCACGATTGAATGTTTTTAGGTTTTACGCTTACATGATTAAAGTTTCTAGGTCCAATAGGCTAAATTGGGTTTTAGTCTCTATAAACTTAAGATTTCCTAACTAGTATGTTTATGTAATCTAAAATTTGAATTAAGGTTTAGATTTATAGATATTGATATGTTTTTTATCATATCAGGTCTTTTGTGACCCTAGTGTTTCATCTTTGAATTATCGTTTTATAACAAATAGGCTTTAAAAATTAATTGCCTTCTATTGCATTTGAAATCTAAGGCTAATTATAATTACTTGTAAAGTTATAAACCCAACTTACGAAATCTTATCTTTTAGTGTCTGAGAATTATTTATCTTATTTATTGATGATAGTAAATTTTCTAGTGCCAAAATATCTAAAGCTCTTATTATTGATGCATTGAGGAGGCTCATGTTTTGAAGAGGGCATGAGAGATGATTCAAGTTTGTTTCATGTCCCTTTCATTCATTTAATGTCTAGATTTAGCTAAGATCTCCTATTACATGAGATCTCATTTTTACCATGATGGAGTATAGATTCTTAAAGATATCATCAAGACTAGCGATGCCTCTCCCTTTCTTGTTATGGACTATTCCATGCTCTTGAAGAAGGAATTCACACATGTTGATATTATTTAAAAAGCTTATGATCATTAAAAGGTTAATACATGAGCTATATCATAGAATATTGAGTCACACACGTATAAATATATCAATTATTTGATGAAAACACCTTTTAAAATTCATCTAAGGCCTCTACATTAATCTTAGATTATCCTTAAGTTGAAATCTTGAATTTAAAGTTTACACAATTGAATAATTTTAGTGTTTACCTACATGATCAAAGTTTCTCGGGCCGATAGACTAAATTAAGGTTTTAGTTTATATAGACTCAGTATTTCCTAGCTAGCATGTTTGTGTAATCCAAAATTTTAATTGAGGTCTAGATTTATAAATATCGATATGTGTTTTTTTTAATCATATTGTGTATTTTATAACTCTAGCATTTCATCTTTAAATTATCGTTTTATAACCAATAGGCTCGAAAAATTAATCGTCTACTATTGCATTTCAAACCTAATGCTAATTATGATTACTTGTTGAGTTATTGTGTTGACTTACAAAATCTTATCTTTCATTATTTGAGAATTATCTTGATTATTGATGATAGTAAATTTTCTAGTGCTACTACAGGGTTTGAAATGCTAGAGATATCTCAAGAACCATTGTATCATCATCTAATATGTGTAGAATTTATTTTTTAATTACTAAATTTAACGTAGGAAAATCTTGGGGTTTATAGTAACAATTTATTATTATCATAATCGATTGTCCAAGGTAATGGAAGTTATATTTTTGTCTCGAAATTTTATTAGTAAGGATTCCAATCTCCTAAATATAATCAAATTGTTCATACTTTAATATTCTTAAATCATGAAAAATCAAAAGTGATCTTTGCGACATTTTCTCAAAGATCTTAAAAATTCTATGTTATATTTTTTGTAACTATCATATTTAGGTTGTGTAAAATTTGAGGGTTTACATTAGGAAATATGGAGAATGAAGAAATATTAGAAGAGGAGCAAAGTCTAACAAGTTCATACAATATCTTGTTAAGGTGACATCTTAAATTTAAAGGGTGTTTTTGGGAGTTTTGTGAGCATTTAAGTGCAAAAATTGACTTAGGTACTTGGTATATGTTTGGAGTAGCTAAATTTTGGGTTTTGGAAGATTCTAGGAGTGATTATTTGAAGTTATAGTTGGAACAAGAAAATATGGTGCAAAATCAAGTGAAGTTGCCAAACTAGTTAATAAGATTGAAATTTGATGCTAGTTCATGTGAGCTTGCTAAGATTGTTTATGAATGGCATATGAATTGATAATTTAGTGTTATGAGCTATTGGAAATTTAAGTTCTCTTAATAAAATTGATTTTTGGGTTGTCATATGTATGAATTCTTGAAGATATGAGGATATGTGACGAATTATGTTATTAGTTGATGATTGGAAATGAAAGATTAATGGAAATGACATCATATGTGTGTTTAGGCTTGTGGTGTGAACTTAATAGGGATGAAAATGAATGCTTGAAATTTGAAAAATATGGTTTATCATGGAATTTAAGAACATATATGCGATAAATTATAAGGATATGAATTGATTGAATTGGTATCCAAGTGGTTGGACAAGTAGAGATAGTTTTCATTAACAAATTGTGTTAAATAGAGGGATTTATAAGGAAAATATGAATTGATTGTAGTAGTTCAAGAACCTAATTAATTTTTGTTTTTATAGATTATAATATAATAAGATGAGCAAAAATCGTCTCTTAGGAGTAGAATTGAAAAGTGGTTAAATGGATCCATAATTAACTTAAGTGTTGGATGTAGAAACCTTGTTTGAAACAAGTTAATCATGGGTTGTTATGGGTGATGTAAAATGGTAAATAGATGATTTGATATTGATTCATGTTAAGGAGGACATAAATGGACATATGACTCTATATTATGTAATTAGTAAATTTATGGATTTAGATTAGGTAAGCTTATTGGGAGAATTGAGCATAAATGTGGTGACTTGAGAATGATTTGGAATATTACTATTTAGACTTGGTAATTTTATATTTGGAGAATATTAATATTTTTCCTAAGTTGTTGGGGATGTCTTGTTGGTGGTTTATTAGCTCGGAGATGAGTATGCCAATAACATAAATGTTGCTTGGATTTAGAAATATCATAAAATTAATGATCACATAATGTCTAATCTTGAATGTATTTGCAAATTTGAATTTTCCTTTTGGCATAATGCTTAAATGAAATTGAAATATGGTATAAATATTCCTTCCTAATGTTACAAACTTAGTAAAGGATTTAATTTGGGTCACAAGATGCCTATAATGCTTATAAGTATCAAATGGTTATGCATACTTGGCAAACAATCACATATCTTGTTAATTGTGGATAAAAATGAGACTAGTGAGATAAATTATAAAATATTCCAAATTTAATGTACATCAATAGATGTCACGCCTCGAGGGGTACCCTAAACGTGGCAGTCCGCCGTACACAATACTAAAACCTAGGAATGACTACCTTAGTCATGCAAAGGCTTTCATATTATGTACAAGGCGTACATCACAACCAAGGGGACACATTGGAGTAGCGCAATTTATATTGATAATAAATAAGTAACAAGGCAAAGAGAATACTTAATATAAAACATAAGCATATCACAATTCAATTCTTAAGGCATATTCTTCTATTATCTTCAAATAAATATATGTCCCTAATCATATAGGTTATCACATATAAAGAACCTTACAAACTTTCTTCATCGTATGATTCCATATCCTTAATTATCCGTCCCTAACTTCCTTAAAGTCATGATCCTCAATTTAGGCCACTAGCATACCTGTTTCAACAAATCTATAGGGGTATAAGCTACAACTAGCTTAGTGAGTAAATCCCAAAATTCATACTCGAAGTAAATTATCAACCCTTAAGGGTTGGAGTTGTTTATGCTTCTTAGCCTGGGGTTCTTGATTGGCTATGAAGGAAGGCACTTGTGCCACTGGTGTTGCTCCGAGTTGGGGTCTTATAACCGGAGCGGGTGCAGAGGTTATGGGTACTTGTTGTATATAAGTCCTTATCGTCTCTTCTAGACGTCTCATGGTGGTCAAGAGTTCTTGGTTAGATCCTGTGGTGGGAGTGCTCTTTGTTCGTGTTGTGCTTCGAGAGGGATGCTTGATTACGGCATAATTTCCTCGGGTAGTTTCCTAGAACCAAACGAAGCGGTCGTATTAGATATTTTCTTTATTTCGAGTTTTACGCACAAGCTATTTGTTTTTTAAGGAAAAGAGAGGCGCCATAAACTTTTATTCGTCTGATTTAAAGGTTAACGTAGGCACTTAATGTTATTTACCTAAGGGTCTTACCTATAAAGAGGCATTAAACTTATCCTGCCCTTAATTGGTCTTGAATAGGGTTACTATACATTAAGGCTTATTGGCTTTGCTAAGGTAAACTTACTATATACACTCTATACCTAAACTCTAAGTCTCCTTCATGTTTTCTCCATATTGTTCTGCTATGTTCTATCTTCAAGTCATTTCTATCGTTCCTAATCTTGGATCGTCATCTTAGGGTAAGTCATATTCATGTGATACTTCCATTTCGTATTTCACTAAATATCTTCCAATTCATGCATAAGTATTTTCTGCCTTCTAATATTCTCCAAGATAAAGTTCTATTCTTAGACGTAAGGATTCTTAGACATAAGATCAAGTCCTACCACTCTATACTTCTAATATCTTGTTTCTAAATTCCCAAAACCTTGTTGCTCTGATACCAACTTAAACTGTCACGCCCCGAGGGGTACCCTAAACGTGCAGTCCGCCGTACACAATACTAAAGCCTAGGAATGACTACCTTAGTCATGCAAAGGCTTTCATATTATGTACAAGGCGTACATCACAACCAAGGGGACGCATCGGAAGCGCAATTTATATTGATAATAAATAAGTAACAAGGCAAAGAGAATACTTAATATAAAACATAAGCATATCACAATTCAATTCTTAAGGCATATTCTTCTATTATCTTCAAATAAATATACGTCCCTAATCATATAGGTTATCACATATAAAGAACCTTACAAACTTTCTTCATCGTATGATTCCATATCCTTAATTATCCGTCCCTGACTTCCTTAAAGTCATGATCCTCAATTTAGGCCACTAGCATACCTGTTTCAACAAATCTATAGGGGTATAAGCTACAACTAGCTTAGTGAGTAAATCCCAAAATTCATACTCGAAGTAAATTATCAATCAAGTTTATTATTCAAACATGAAATGCAACAACACGTGAGCATACAAGACATATGACTTTCCGGGAATCATATGTTGAATGAATTTACGCCCTTCATTCGGGGTTGGGTATTCAGGCCAATTACAGCCACCACTTTTAAAAACACTTTTATAGGTCTTACCGGCTCCTATACGCCATCAAAAATTTTGTAGTTATTACAGGCTCCTACTAGCCACGAAAAGATTTTGTAGTTATTACAGGCTCCTACTAGCCACCAAAAACTTGTAGTTATTACAGGCTCCTACTAGCCATCAATTTAAGTAGTTCTTACCGGCTCCTACTCGCCACTTACATGATATACCGGTTATGTCTACCACCACTATTATACACTTGTCCCACCAATTGTATAGTAGCGAATGCAATGTGACTCAACATATGAAGTGCATGAATAATCTCTTTAATTATAGTCTAGTAGTTACATTTAACTTCTTTCAAGTGATCAACCAATTTCAAACACTTCAAGATATTAATGCACATACAATCTTTATTACAAACAAATCGAGTTCCGATATACTTAGTATTCTTTCAACATATTATCATACACTTCCGTTTTATTTTTCTTAAGTTCTAGTGCAACTAATTTTACAAGCACAATCAAGAGTATGAAAAATAACGGGAAATAACTCACGATGCCATGTCGTCTATTCCTCTAAGCGGATGAGTCGTTCACACACTCCACTTAATCGTAACAATCCTCGGGGTAAAGGAATCCTTCCTCGGGATCACCTAACCAAAGAAAATACCCACAATGAGTTTTTCTTGAAGATTTTCTTGAATTTTGACAAAACAATGTCAAAGAACGTTAAAGTTCGTATAGAATGTTCCAACTTAAAATGGCCATAACTTGGTCATTTTAACTCGGAATCGCGCATATAATATACCGTTTTCTACTATTCGAAAAGATCTATCTATTTCTAAGCTTATCCTTGTCATAAAAGGTCATTTGGGTTCCGAAAACGTCAGGTACAGATTTAAAACGAATTTTCTAAACTTTTGCAAAAATCCATTTTCTAACTCATCTCCATTTTAAAGAAAATCCTTTTGTAATAATATAAATATACTTTTAATAAACACTTTTGAATATATAGGTATGCTCACTTTATATGCAAAATCCCAATGGTAGTGTCTCAACAATTTATTTCATAAAACAATTCATTTAAACCTTAGTTTTGAAAATTTTCTTTCAAGTATCTAAAGAAACTTTATATTTTTCGTTAATCCTTTAGTCTTGTATTAAATTTTCCTTTTAGTGATTAAAGTTCAATTTCATCAAAACTATATTAAGTTGATAAAACCTTTTTATAAATTTTTTGTATTTATGATGGTTTTTAGAAAATGAATCTTGTCTTCTTGTATTTATTTCTAAAATATAAGTTTTTGTTTTAAAAAACCTGTTCTTTCATTTCTTTGAAAAGAATTATCTTTATTGATAAAATCCATTATTGCTAACCTTACTTTATTTATATTCTTTTGAAAACAAGTTCTTTTCTTTTAGAATCTAAAAATCATTACTTTTCCTAAGTGGGTTCCTTATGAGTTGATTTTTATATTAACTTTGAAAACTAGTTTGTTCCTTAGTTTTAGAAAAGAATTTAAGTCTCAAACTTTCAATATGAACGATTTATTTTTCTAAAAACTTAGGTTACCATAAAATACAAGGAAAATATTTATTTATGTTTTCTTGGTAAAACTATCTTTGTTATTTAAGAAAACTTGAGAAAACTTGTATTATTCTATTTCTAGGTTGTTGATAATAACTTCATGTTTTTGTGGTAAATCATATAATTGGAAACTTAGCTTTGAGTTTATTTAGTAAAACAAGATTCTATTTTTAGACTAGTTGAGACATTAACATTATGCAAATGCAAGTATCATGAGCATATAAAATAATAAGAACATAAGAAAATACTAAAAATAATTAATGAGCAAGAAAATAAAATATCAAGCATTGGGAACCTTAGCTTCATCAAGGAATCCCGATCAAGTATTGGAGCCTTAGCTTTGTCAAGGCATCCCGGGACTAAGAATGGACTAGTCCCAAAAGATTTAAAGAAAATGAACAAAAGATTTTTTTGACTTGATATGGACAAGTCTAAGACTAGAAAGACTAGTCTTAATAATTGCATAAAATAAATAAATTGCATAAATTGAAAATAAATAAATAACAAATGAGCTTATATGCTCTAAATAAATATACATACATAGTATACATAATATAAGTTAGATTAGAAGCAAATAATAACAATAATAATAACAACATAATAAAATAGGAAGCTTATGTACAAGAACAAAACATGAACATGTTGTTGCTTTTACTACTCATATGAGTTTCAAAACAACACCATAGTCATGTTAAGTTACATGACATGGATGAATAATAGATGGAATAAATATTTACCTAAGGTATGTAAGAGGTATGAAGGTGGTAGATGAAATGGGTATTATGTGAGTAGTAATATGTGGTAGATAGTTTATGTATGAGGGATGATTTTTGTGAGAAATTGGTTTGAGAGAGTTTTGGTAGAGAGAATTCTTGAAGAGAGAATTTGTGGAGAGATTTTGAGAGAGTTTTGGTAGTGTAAAGAATTGTGTGAAAGAATGAAAGAGGAAGGGGGTATTTATAGAATTTTTGGAGTGATTTTTGGATGTAATAAAATAATTTGAAAAAGAAAAATAAATAGATGTATGTGAGAGAGGGGAGGCGCCGGTTTGTGCTTGTAAAGGGGGGAAATTGATTTATTTTAATTTGTTTTGTGTAATAAAGAAGTAATGTGTAAAGTTTGATGTGATTAAAGGTGTATTGGAAATGAAAAAAGTAAGAAAATAGATATGTAGGTGTAAGAAATAGGTGTAAGAAAAAGTAGAGATAGGTGAATAGTAATGAATAGTAGAAAAGTACTATGAATAGTAGATTAGACAATTAAAGTACCGGTAGTAATAAAAATACGCGTAATAATGCGATATCTGTAATTTTTAGCTACCGAAAAATTCTAAAACTGATATTTTTGGAATCCTTGTATTTTTACGAGTCTATTGGTGTATTCGGAATATTTTTACTATTCCGGGCTTCCGGACACGTTTTTCGAGAACTGTGTCCGATCGGGTTCGAAGGACACCCGAATTTCGCGAAACTGAAACTTTTATGAAACCTATGGTTATTACGAACTATTTGAGCTAATTATCCCAACTTCGTTTTTCCGGGCCAAAGAAAACGGCAATGCCGGATTTAGATGGATACGGTAAACTAGGGTTTTGTTGTAGGCTTGTTGACTTTTAGGGTTCCGTTTTGATTTCCGATTTTTACTGAGTTATTCGTAAGATCGTATAATTTTTGAGTTTTGATCGTTTTAAAATTTTAGCTCGAAATTTATATTTTATTTTATTTGTGATTATTTAATAGTTTTTAGTTCTCGGAATCGTTTAACCGAGTCTAGGGTTATGAGTTGACTCAGTTTGACTTTTGAAATTTGAAATTTGAAATTTGTGATTTCTGAATTTTATCGAAGGTCTTAAGATTCTACTGTTGATCGTTATTTGGATATATTGTCTTGTTTTGCGTGTTAGGAGACGGTTAGATGATTTAATTGATGTACGAACGTTGATTAAATCGGTAGTTGGATTTTATATTTTGTTTCAAGGGTTCTTGTTTTCTCAAGATTGAGAAAATTCGTTTTTGATCTTTATTTGGAATTAAGCTTTAACTTGGTTCGATTTTTAGGGTTTCGTTTCTGGCGTTTGTCTTGATTTAGAATTTGGTTTTATCGTGAGTCGATTTTTAAGATTTAAATTCTAAACTTTTAGAATTATTTTCTATGAATTATGAAAATTTTTGGGGGTTTACAATAGACCTCCTTAAAATATATTTTTTTCATATTAAAATTAATAGCTTATAATATGTTTTATTTGATATGTTTCTATGCCATGTATTATTATAAAAATAACCCTTTGTGTGAGAAATGGGGACTCATATAATTGAATTATTAACTTGATGATGTTATGAATAAAAGGGAACTATGAATACTCAATGTATCATACAAACATGGTTAAATGCCTAATTTAATTGTAGAAAGTGCATATCTAACAAATGTAATATAACTTGTATCTCATGTTCGACCATGGTTACATGTGGAATCATGTCCACTTTGTTAATTGTGAATTAAAATAAGTTTAATTAGTAAATTTAATTTCAATATGGCTAATGACTTTAAGATGGACCTTATTGGTTAAAAACTTAAAATGAGCTTAGCAACATTTTTAGGGTCCATTAGCTATCTTTAGGCCTAATTAAGATACTTGAACTTAAAATGGACGTCCAGAACTCAATAAATGTACTCATGATTGAACTCTTAAATAAAAATGGGCTTAGATAACAATTTTAGGTTCGAACTTGGTTAAAATGAATTATATTAGGCTTTGATAACAAATAATGCACTTTGTAACTGATTTTAGGTCCAACTTGGTGAATAATATAAAAGTGAGCTTTAATAATTGAATTTAGGCTTAGTAAGTAATATAGGGTCCAATTTAGCACTATAATTCGAAGTGAGCTTAAATAGCTAAAATGGACTTAGGTAATAGCCTTAGGCCTAATAACATGACTTCTATAGTCATCTAGGCCTATTTACACCTAATGGACCTATTCTAAATCTTATTGGACTTTCCTTAGCTAATTAGAGCCTAAGCACTCTTAAAATATAGCCTTTACCTAAATTTAATCCTCACGGACTTACATTCCAAAATATAGGTGCAATACATTTACCTATTTCGATTGTGCATAATTCTAAAATATTTAAGTTCATTATTAATTCTAGATATCGAATTACCTATGGGCTCATATTCATTTCCATGGGCTTAAAAGACCTAAAATTCTCTAAATGGGCTTATAAAGAAATCAAAATGCTCAATAGCTTAATTAGGTTTAAATTTTATTCAATTAGGCTTGAACTCAATTATCAAGTCCAATAACCAATATTATTCTAATTGGATCTTATTTTAAAATCAAAGCCAAGTTCTATTTAACTTATTACTTATATTGATTTATGATAAATTATTAAATCCCTAAAGCCTATTATCCTAAAGGTATAACACTTAGAATTATTCTTATTAGACCTAATATAGGATCGCTAAGGGCTTAATGCATCTAAATAAGAAACCTAAGCTCTTAAATCAATGAGCTTAGTCCAAATCACTTAACCACAATACTCTAAATGCCTTATATTATATAAAATCTTTCATTAATTAACTAAACAATATGACTTTAATCATTAGTTTAAACAATCAATTCTTATAATTGATCTTCTTTGAATGGATATTTGATAGACCTTTTGTCTATCATGTGTTCTTTTACTAACTATACATATGATAAAGGTATTTAGTGGCTTGCATATTTCTTATCTAGAATAGGTATACTAAAATGAATTAAACTATAGAGGACCTAATAATTGATTGTCTTCCTTGTGCGTGTGTCGTTTATTTTGGTTTAAGGAGTAATGGCTACTAGATGATGCAGGTATGATAGTAAGGCACTTAAGCCATCTTTAATGCTTGGTGAGTAGCTAATAAGGGAAATGATATCGAAGTGACATCTGCTTATGCTCAATTAGAAGTAATATAGTCTAGTCAACATTTATGGAGCCGATTGAACTGTATTATATTATGGACTAAGATAAGTAGAGATGCATAACGATGTGAACTCTTGACAGAGCTATTATTATTGTGACTTTATTGGAGATATAGGTATGTATATTAATTCCTTGAGCAATTGCTACTACTTTCTAGAGCGTGAGTGTTTCACTATTGTTTGTCTTAATTTAATTGAAAAGATATAAACTATTGGGTGTTGAATTTGATTTAGGTTATGATCATCTAGTGTATGCTTGTGTTGTTGTATAAGGGGTTTCGATTCATTCCTTTGTTTCTTTTTTTTTTTTTTCAATGATGACGATTTCAACTTGATGTTTATGTTAACACGAGCATGGGATGAACCTATAAAAGCTTGCTGATGAGCAGAGTGGCTAAGAATCCTGGATTATGTGTATTCCGAAATGAAAGTTGTAGTTATCTTTTCAAATTTGTATTTCATTTTGAGGGCCTGGTTTGTCCCCATAAACGTACAATTCTTTAATAGATATCTTGTATTGATATTCACTTACCTTTGGTACTTTTTTTTACTTTTCCACTACTTAATCAAATATTTTTAAAACTTAATTAAACGATTTTAGAGGATAAAATCAACTAGCAAATGATGATGATAAGCAAATAGGAAAAGGAATCCTATGGGTTGGATTGCTCGTGTGTCTACTGGACAAATCCTATTTAAAATGGATGGTGTGAGTTTGTTAAATGCTCGACAAGATGCTACTATTAGGATAGTCTTAGCATATAATGCCTAAATGTTATACAAGGTGAAATTGAATACACTGTGACCCTTTTCGAGGCATGATGAGATATATTAGTTGAATTTGGTATTGATAAAAAAGTATAAGCTCCCTTGTAAATATAAATATCATAACATAAATGAATAAACGCATGAATTTTAACCATGAAAAAAAAAAACCTATGTTCTTTCCACTTCTTTGTTGTTGTGTTTTGTCATATTAGTTTAAAATTTTGATATCTCATCAAAATTTGGATGTTCGAATCCTTCCGTCCCATGAGATATTTAACATCTATATTAAATAAAAAATAGAAATTTATGTCTATTTAATATGCCACATACTTTTTTCGACTTTCACCTAACATATGACCTTACTTGTTCATTATTTTTTCCAATAAAAAGTCATGAAAACATCTCTTAAGCCCCTTAATAAAGGGCTAATGTGAAATTTGATGCATGAACTTTGCCTAAAAATTCAATTAGGTACCTAAACTTTTAAAAGTTCAATTTTTAGCACCTGAGCGAACTTTTCGTGCTATTTCAGTACCTCCATTAAATGTGTTAACCTTGTTGCCGATGTGGACTACAGACCAGTTACATCATTACTCGTGTCATCTAATATGGCATCTTAAAATTTTTATTTATATTTTCTTTTGACATGGAAAATTATTATTTAATATTTATATTTTGTTATAATTTATTTTATATTGTTATTGTCAATATTATTATCTTATTTTTTAAAAGATTATTAAACTTCCATTCAAGCATAGCAATAGTATGCAAGCCCACCCATATAACAATCCCACGCTTCCCTAATAGCCACATTTCTCATGTGAATGTATCCAACCACACATTATAAACAAGTAGGATTCCTGCAAAATTTTCAATGTGTACAACAAACCCTTCATCCAATCCTCCTAACCTTTCCCTCTCTCAAGCTCCTTGAAAATCACTATCTTTTTCTCTCTCTCTCTCAATAGCTCCTTTTTGATTTGACATCATGTATGATAAACAACAAGCTAATCCCATTTTCTTTAACATTATTAATAAAGTCATGTTTTACTCACTTTTTATTAATCAAATCATGCTTGACTATTATAGATTTTATAGAAAATCCTAAGAAAATGGTACTTAAAGTGTGTTGATTTGATATTTTAGGTCTTTAAGGACTTACAATACAAGTAAAAACAAATGAGAGAAGTTTTAGCAAATTTGGAGACAAAAACAAAGTAGGCCGGCAAAATGAAGTTCAAAGCCGCCAACTTACATGAAGAAAATAAGCAACACGGCTCCAAACAAATAACACAGCTAGCCTAGAATCAAATTTCAACTAGCCTTCTTCATCTACATTCAACGTCGACTATTGGAAAGAGAAGGCTGCTGACTTTCATACAAATACAATATCAACTTTCATCATCTACAACGTATGTTGGTAACTAGGAAAGCAAGGCTGCCAAACTTTAGGCAGCGTAAAACATTCTGTGATTTTTGAATTATCATGAAGGTCGGCTTCTGGACTTAAACATTGTTAAATTTATAGCGAAGTAGATAGATAGGTCCACAATGGATGCTAGAACGCTGCCTGTGAACTTGTTTCAGTAAATAATTTTGTAAATGAAGGCTGGCTATTGGAATCCAACGCCGTCGGCCTTGAAACCATGTACATTCAATAGTAGCTCTTGAAAATAATTTTTTCGAAGCAACACTGGCTAATTGTAATTAAAGGCTGCTAGCCTTGATGACCAATTTATGTGTTTCGTGTCTTTTATTATTTAAACATCTCTTGTTGGATCTTGTTGAAAAGAGAAACTTCATGAATTTTAGAGAATATTTCAATGCTCCTACACATAGTTAGGGCATTAAACAATATAAGCTTTTTATTTTAATTTGATGTGAATTCCAAACTGGATTTAAGTGGAAAACATCATTTGAATTTGGATTCAAGAACGGGATTTTCTTGTTAAGGTGATTTCGTTCTTTTCTTTTATTCAATTATTGGATGGTGTTTAAAGCTTGTTTCTTTTGATCTTATCATTAGGGTTTTGAGTTATTGATCTAAATTATCTTATTAATGATCACTGCTATTGATTAAATTGTTATTTGTATTCAATTTCTTAATGCTAATTCACGATCATGTATTTTGAGTTCATCTTGAATTCATGTTAGGTTAGGATTGTAATTGGAAAATTCATTTCTAATCGATTCCGTGATTAGCTAATTTGGATTGAAAATCTCATAAGAATATGGATTTTCAATTCAATTGGATTTAGGAAATTATACAGACTAGTCAATTAATCACTTTCTTAAGAATAGGAAATATTGATTAGTTAATTTAGGATAATTGCTTTCTTTAAAAAGGAGTTATTACCTTGTGCTTAATTGCTTGAACGCTAAACCCATTAACAAATTGGATCTGCAAGTGTATTTTTGGTCATAGCACACATTCAATCTCTATTTTAATTTGTTGGCTTATAACCTAATTCAATTATAGGTGTTGGAAATCCCAAATTTCTTTGTAGTTTAGTTCTATGTAAGAAAGTCCAAAAACAAAAACAATCTTGATTTACCTAGCTACAATTAGAACTAACATAGTTGAAAGCTAGTTCTCACTCCCTGTGGACACGACTTGGTATTCACGAAATTTTATTGCTGCATACGCACTCGATACACTGGCCGATAATATCTGTATGTTTAAAAGAATTTAAAAAGAGATTAAAAAGAGTTTTAAAAAGTACACATAGAAAAAGCATAATCAATTAAAATTTCAACAATACCAAGACAAATATTCAAACTTTACTTTGAAAAGAAGAACTAAATAAACATTCCTACTCTCTATCTCTTTATGAATTTCCATTATTGACCTTCACTGAGCATTGGCACAAAGACATTACCTCCTTTACCAGGAACATTCAAATCCATCTTCTTCAAAATAAAGGCACCAGCAATAAAAACCATCAAAACCATTAACTAAAACAATCGAGATTGCCTCCTTTAACTTGCGGCACAAACTACATTAACCTTTGTCAACACATAGAACAAAACACAACTTTGGACGCCCAAGACCCGTTTGCATCGCATGAACCAAGACCAACTCATTCTCTCTGCTCACCTCTCTCTCTAGCTCGGTTTGTTTTTGAGTTTAGGTTGTTAGTGGTTGCTCTTTTTTTATACTCTTGAAACAGAACATGGTGGTTTGTAGCAGCTTGTTTGTTTTATTGAGAATTGGATTCAAATTCCTTAAGAGTCAAATATCATTGTTTGGTAATGAACATAATGAAGATGGTCTAAAGGATGAGGACATTAGGGAAGACGATGGTGTATGTAATTGTATATGTAATGGCATCTATCAACCTTTCAATCAAATTGGCATCGTTGGAATATGTTCCACTAGTCTCTTTGGAATTCCGGAGTTCGAGTGAATATGTTCTAATGGTTGGGTTTGGTATGCACTAGGATCAAATGTGATATATATCGATTCAAATACATGTGTACTACTAAGCTTTTAGTTTTTCCAGTTTGAAACGTCCAAGTTCTTCATAGTATAATATGTTGTTGGGAGTAGTAAGGTGCTAGAGAGCAATAGATAGTCAAGCCTAAAAGATTTTAAAAAATATTAGAAAATTCTTGTAACAAAACATTAAATTACTAGAAAAGGATGCCAGCAATACCCATTGAAATCTAGCCAGCGTACCAAACCCATTTTGGAGTAGAGATACCTAATTCTTTTGCATAAATTTGGACTTAGAGAAATTAGTGGAGGAGCAAGTCTTCATAAAGGTGATGATGGCCTTGTGAGAGAGATACAATCCAAGTATCTGATTGTTCTCCCACATTGCTACTTCGTCGATAAACCTTTCTATTTATAATGTGCAATTTAATAACCCTATAGTGAAAAGGAGATAAGCCTAGAGATCAATTGTGGACACATGAATTGCTTTGAAGGGCTTGTTGTATATTTATGTGTGTTATGTTTGATGGCTTGGGCTTGGCTTTCACAAGTGTTTAAATTTCTTGTAAATAACAAAATAATGTCAATAACAATAAATATAAAATAACTTATAACAAAAATATAAATATTAAGTAATAATTTGCCATTTTAGAAAGAAAATATAAATAAAAAATGTTAAGATACCACGTCGGATGACACATGTCAAGATGTAATTGGTCCATACGTCTACATCAATAACAAAGTTAATACCATTAGCGGAGGTACTGAAAATAGTCACGAAAAGTTAAGGTACTAAATTTAACATTACCCTACCTAATTGAATTTTCGTGGCAAAGTTCAGGTACCAAATTTGACACCCTTTATAAAATACTTGGATGGAACTTTAGCTTGCAAAATATAGAGAAAGATCAAGAACAAACACTTAAAAAAAAAAAAGTAACCTTCTTCTTTACATCTTGACCACCAATCAAATTTCTTCTTCTCCTTCTTCTTCTTCTCTTCTTTGTTTTTTTTTTTTTCTCTTTACTAATTTTTTTAGCAATATCATGAAAGTACTATTGGCATATATGAAAACTTCTTTTAGGTACTAAATTGATCAATTTCAAAGTTCAGGTATCTAATTGCATATTTTACTAAAGTTCAAATATCATTCGTAGTATTGACCCTTTTGGATTATGTTGCTTCGATAGCAATTGTGTCTTTAACCAAAGAGCAACCTTCTTATATTCATGCATCATAGGATGACTAGTGCATTGAGGCTATGAATAAAGAGTTTCAAATTCTAAGCAAAACTAAACTTGGAGTTTGTTATTTTATATAAAGGCATTTGTGCCATTGATTGTTGTTAGATTTACAGAATTAAGTGCAAAGTTGATCATAGTGTAGAGCATTATAAAGCACACTTGATTGCTAAAAGGTATACCTAAGTTAAAGGAGAGTATTATCATAATATTTTCCCCCTTCTTACTCACCTTGGTATTGTTAAAAATTTGTTAAGTAAATTATATCAAAAGGTATTAACACTCGAGAGTAAGTTTATTTAAGATATCAATATTTTAAGTGATTAAAAAGTATAATAAAATTTTTGAAATAATTCATTAAGACATCAACATTCTAGTTAGTTAAAAAGATGAATCAATATTTCATAAAGCGAGTCAAATAAGATATTCATAATTTACCATTGGAAAAATTGATTGAAAAATAATGTAAATGTTGATACCTCATACGTGTATTATGAAATGTTGGTTTCTCGTTTTGATTCACTTTATAAAACGTTGATTTCTCTTTTAACTACTTAAAATGTTGATATCTTAAACGAACTTATCCCTAAATGTTTTATACATTCTAGTGAAATTTACCCTTTTGTTAGCAATACTAGTAGTACTTGATTGATTTCCTTTAGCTCTCTAGATGAAGAATTATATATGGTATTACCTCAAGAGTATTATAAAGTAAGCCTCAACAATGGAATTTGGAAATTTTGTGGCTTTTTATTCAATATGGTTTCTTCAGTTTGTACATGATCATTCTCTTTCACTTGATCTAATGTGCAAAGCTTTTAGTTGTCTAGTTATATGTTGATAACATGTTTCTTACATGAACAACTACTCAATCTATGGATGAGTTGACAACTCAATTGCATGTCACATTTACCATAAAGATCTTAGAATAACAATATTTTTTCTTAAGACTTGAGTTGTGTCAAACATTACAAGAAATTCTTTTGATATGTGGATTCATCATCAATATATTGTATGATTTTGGTTTATCAACTACAAAACCAGTTTTTATTCCTCTTCCATCTAGTTTGAAGTGGTATACTAATGCAGTAAATGATCCAAGATTTCATAGGAGAATAGTGGATTGTTTACTTCATCTTACGATTACTCAACCCAGTATATCCTTTGTAGTACATAAATTGAGTCAATATCTTGTTGCTACTTTGATTGGTCATCTTTGGGCAACATTTCATGTTTTGAAGTACCTAAAATGGACAATAGGCTTAGATGTTATATTTAGTAACCAATTCCTTTGTTCTTCAGGTATGTTATGACTTTGATTGGGGATTTTGTTCCTCATATCATAATCCATTTTAGGCTATTGTTTTTTTTCCTAGGAACTCTATTATTTTATGGATAAAAAGATAAAAATAATTTGTCAACAAGTTTTACGGAGGTTGAGTATAGGGGTAGGTTAATGCTGCTAAACAATTACTTTAGATTAGATGTCGTCGCGGTTCGGTTCACGTTGGAACTGGACCTGAACTGCTGGTCCTGGTTCTTAGGAACTACTGGTTCCCACAGTTCAGTTCATGTTCCAAAGGAATCGGAACCGTAAATAAAAAAAATAAAAAATTAATTAAATAATTTACTTAACTTAAGTTAAAAAAATAAAAAATAAAATTTTAATTTGAAATAACATTAACCTAACAATAATTGTTCATAACATTAGTTAAAAAAAAATCTACAATTATGTATTTATTTATATACAATCACCTGCACTTTTTTAGTTGTTATATTAGTAATGTGACATTATAAAATATTCAATATACAAATAAATCCCAACAACACAAAAGCAAGTCACACACTGTTAAGAAAGAAAGTTACTTTGGTTAGAAGTGTATATAAAGTTAACAATATGATTTTAAATATATTTATGACTTATATTATTAATAATAACACATAAAATATTATGAATAGGAAATAAATTTTTTATTATTCATGGAAAAATAGTTTTACATATTTTTTAATCACAATTTTTAGAACCGTAAGAACATTGGTTTTACTGGTTCTCAACTAGTTCTTGAACCGACGGTTCCAAAATCATTGAGTCATGTGGTTTTTACTTTTTAGGGGTGGAACCGTAAGAACCCGCTAAAATTGATGGGTCTTTTTGCGGTTCAGACCCGCCATCCTGGATCAGTTCCGGTTCAGAACTCATGACGGGTCAAGTTGATTCCCAGTTCAGAACCAACCTTGATGATGTCTACTTTAGGATTCCTATTTTTTATAAGATTTGAAGGTCCCCTTTCTTCTATTAGTTGTTCTTCACTGTGATAATAAATTTGTACAGTTGCATACTAATCATCTGTGCCATTATAGTCGCACTTATCATATAGTCACTAATTTAGAGTTTAACTTGCTGAAGGGTTTTTGAATACAACTTTTGTCTCTTCCAAAAATCATCTTTTGGATTTTCTTATGAAGCCAATATTAGAAAATCAATTGTTGTTTGCAAGATCCAAGCTAGCCTTTATGTGATTTATTTAAAGTTACAATTCTCTTTCTCTTATTTTAAAACCTTCATGTTCTCTTTATGATGATCAAATACAATTCGTTCATGAAGTTGCTAATAAAAATTGATTATTCATTTTGTAGTAATACAACCCGACATTTCTTATTTTTATGTAAATCTATATCCTATAGTATGCATCTTAGGTCTTAATGATATTAAATTTGCCTATGCAGTTCGTTCATGAAGTTGTTAATAAAAATTGACAGCTCATTTTGTAGTAATACAACTCTACATTTCTCATTTTTATGCAAGCCTATACCCTATAGTATGCATCTTAGTTCTTAATGATATTAAATTTGCCTATCTAGATCAAGATATAAACCATAGAAAGGATAATGTGACTTTTTTATTCTAAATTACCAGATGAAGTTGCATCTCTCTAGACCGTTATTCAAGAATACGAGTGTTAGCATTTCAAAACACTAGCAACTGAATCAAGAAAGTTCCCCATGGGTGATATTTTTAGTCAATCAACGATCAATAGTGCATATATTTTTATGGATTAGGTTTAAATATATCCTTATATATATATATATATATATATATAAACTACATTACATTACTTATAATCAATATGCTGAAAACATATCAAACAAATTATGACCTTGTCTTTAAAATTTTGATGTACTTATGAATCATCTCCCTCAAATCTATTTGTAGGATTTATGAATAATGACAAAACTAGTAGGTAATATACCTATATCCCGCATTTTTTTTTTTTTTGCTAATCACAACGGGAAAGGAGAAGGGAAGGGGAGATTTGAATCTAAGATTTTCATATAGAGATTAGGAAGATACCACTAAGTAAAAGGCCATTGGTACCTATTTTATACATTTAAATATGGTATTATTGTAATAATTTCAAACTTATATTCTCTAAGAAAATTTGGTCCCACCTCTAATAGATTCACATAACTCTTGTGAATTTATACATGTACATATATGTAATTCGACTATTTACAACCCAAACTATTCTATAGTTACAAAAGCTTATGTAGCAAGAGTGGTAATTAATCCCTATGTTCTATTTATTTTTCAATCATGCATTATTTTGCTAAGCACCATAATCTTTGAAGTCAAGTCACAAAAGCATGTGTCTTTTGTATCTTGGCACTTAGTGGATGTGTATTGAACCACTATTTCTATTGTTGACAAGTATATCTAAGTGGGCCCTTAGGATACATCAATTGTTTTTCTCATACAATGTTTGAATATTTTCATGTTGTATTTTTTCTTTTTTAAATCTAAGATGATTAGATGGCTTTCTTTTAGAAACAAAATTTTTAGTCTCTTGTCTAAATATTATTATTTTATACTCGTCAAAATTAATTTGTGAATGGTCATTTGATAATTGGCCTTTAACCTAATTTAATTCTATGGATTGGTTTCTTGGACTAGTATTAATCATTAGAAAGTCAAGTCTAATTACAAGAACTTTTAAGGAGATTTGGTTTAGCAGACTTAATATAAGTATCAATGAATCAACTCATTTGCTTCCACTCTTATTTACTGAGTTGTTTTGCACGAAATAGTACTTGCAGTATACCTTTGCTTTGTAAGGCCCTCTTGGGAGTCTTTTATAAGCTTTTTGAGCTTATTTTGTTAAGACCTATGCTTGTTTTATAGGAGCTATTACGACTTGGGTTTTGTTAAACCCATTTGCTTTCAAGAACCCATGAATTTATAAAAGCCTTAAGGAAACTTTAGTCTCATCCATTGATTGTTAAGAATAATCAAACTATTGCTATCGACGGACAATTTCATTCGTCCATCTCTAAAATCGTCTATGATCTAGATTAAGCACTATTTCTAATTATTGATAAAGTTCATAAAAATGTTGACATTCAATTAAAACTACTCCACAGAAAATCAAAACATCTAATTGATCAAGAACAAATCAATAATGAGTAAGAATGTACATTTGATATATTGTCACATGCTTGTACTTAAGCAACCAAGTTTTCCTATTCTTTTTTTATGTCTTTTCCCAACAAGACTTTTTCATGTCAGACTTCTCTAGATAGATCAACATGCCCTTTGCACATAATTGACTGACTGTAGTAAACCCAACAATATAATCATGATTAATTACGTCCTCAAATTAAAATAATATATATAGACTGTAGTATAAAAATAAATAGTTTTATAATGAGGGATAGAGAATGTCATCTGTTAAGAGATTAGATGGTAATATGGTCTCTTTTTAAAACCTAGAATACTTATTATATATTACCACCCATATCTCATTATAATGTATTTTATTTTCACAATTCTTAAGACCTTCACAAACCTTTGAATTATCTTTACTAAGAACTCTCTGGAAGAATCAAGAAGAAATCAATGTGAGTTTTTCTCTTATTCTTTTATGATTGATAAGAGAGAAACAACATTAGGAGACAAGAGCCATGATTATCCGGTGTTGAGAACGGTTATGTTTTGGTCTAATGGAGAATCTATAGCAATTTCAATTGGATTTCATGTTTGGTTAGGAATGAGAAGTAGAACAATCATTGGATTTCACATAAGTTATTTATGAATTGTGTTATTTGATTTTTTTTTTTTTTTTTGTTTTAGAGTTTTGGAGAGATTGATAACAGATAAAAGCTTTAAGAATGATTTTTCATGATTTTAAAGTTTTGGAGCCAGGTTATTGATAAAAATAAAATCTCTAAGAGTTTGGAGCAAAGTTGTTGATAAAAGATTGGATCTTTAAGAGTTTTTGAGCAATGCTATTCATAAAAGATTGAATCTTTAGTGATGGAATATGTAGGAGATTGAATTACAGTTGAAAATAGTAATATAAATCTTATTTTATAACAAATTAATGTCTTTAAGATATCTTGGATAATGAAATAGCTTAAACATTATATATATTTTAATGACCTTATTGGCCATAAGTGTAAGTACCATTCTAGATGAATTAATCTTACATTTAATGCATGCTTGTTATCAGGTTTTTTTTTTTTTTTTTTTTTTTTTTTTTTTTTTTTTATTGTAACATTTCAGTTGTAGCTACCTTATTTGTTGTTTGTGAGCGTTAAGTATTAGTAATTGAAAATGGAATAATTAACTATTTGACTCTAATAATATTTCTACGTGTTTGACTGGGCCTAGTGGACCGAGAGTACTTGTGATGATAAGGTGGTACCCTAATGATCCTTGTATGATATAGTCCCAAGTATGATTGCACTTGGAAAGGATTTAGGTAAATTAGGTGAAAGCGGCTGCGGTTCTTAGGGTATTAGGGAGTATTCAATACCAAATATATTTTATATATATATATATATTACTATAGGTTTGTTGTGGAATCGTGAATTATTCTAGGTTTAGGGTTGGATGTGGACAACCTCATGTTATGTTGGTTATTGGCTTAAAATTTCAAATAATAAAAATGTGATTGTTGCATTAAATGCCATGTTGTATGTAACTGTGTGTGATGGTTGTTCATGCATGTGTTCTTGTGACTTTAGCATACTGGGCTTTGGCTTAATCATTTTTTTTAAGAATAGCTGGAGAGCTTATAGTGTTTGACCTATTAGGATATAATATTTATGTGGATTACGAGGATGCCGATAGTGGACCAAATTATCCAGCAGATTATTGATTAATTAAAGGTAGGCAAGTGGGTTAGGGCCTACAGGCTCTGCTCGTTTAACCCACTTTGAAAACGTATTAGGACCAACATTTCAACTCGTTTAAAAGTGGGCTAATTTTACCTAGCCCGTTTAACCCTTGGCTAAAGTGGGTTAGCCCACTAACCCACTTGTTTAAAAAAATTTTTAAAAGGTTGGGGAAATAACTATTAATATATAATTTTCTTGAGTCTTTCATACTTGAGCTTAAACTTATGTATTAATTATAATAGAGAATGATAAATTGATTTATACGCATCATAACATTTTTTTAAGTACATCTTTATTGTTTCAAATGAAATATGATATCCAATAAAATTATTTTAATATATAAGTAATTATAATAATAATAAAATTAATCATTTATATATTTAGAACCCTGCAAAACTTAATTTTTTTTATTTTACATATTTTATTCAATTAGTATAAATGTGTTAAATGGATTAAATGAGTCAATTTGGCCCATTTAACCAATAAAATTATCTAAGTGGGTTAAATGGGTCAAGAAATGGGTTGGTCCGTTTAAGCTACAAGCTAAATGGGTTAGGGTCAAGAAATTTGGCTCGTTGTCAAGAAATTTTGTCCTACTTAAAAAAATGGGCCAAAATTTAATAACCTGTTTAACTCGAGGGTCAAAGTAGGCTAGATCGGGTTGGCCCATTTAACGATTTACCCACCTAATAATCATCAGATTGATGAGATGTTTTAAGATTGGTTACTTGGTGTTTAAGGAACAATATTTCATATTCTGATTTATGTAAAAGGTCAAGTTTAATTTTCCTTAGTTAAGATATGTATGAGTTGGCTTTCAGTTATGCCAATTTATTATGAAGTATCTAGTTTTGCATTTATAACCATTGATGAGCATATCTATTTAATATGAGTTTAGAGTTAATAAATGCTATTTGAGGATATTAGTAGGTTTTTGAGCCTTTGCATGTCATTATCTTATGATAACACATGGCGAGCTGATAACGCACTAACTGCTCGTTCACTTCATTGTAATTGCAATTCCATTACAGCTTTATTCCTTACGAATAGCTATTACACCAGTTTAGTTCACTAAATAGTAATTCCGCAATGAATCCCTATTGTACAAAATATTAAATAGCTATTCTTTATTCAAATATATGAATACTTATTCAATGTTAAATTATCTTTTTTTTTTTAAATACCACTATTTAAATAAAAAATTAATAAAGAAAAATCCTATTACGCTCTATTCCATTTCTTCGTAATAGGAATTCCATTACAGCTTTATTCATTTAGCGAAATGAATAAACCGTAAATTTAGAGCGTTACATAGACACTAGAATGAAAAAATTTAAAATGTTAAGTCTTAAAATCAAATTAGTACAAAACATTTAAGTCGTTATATTTCTTCTTCTCATTCTCATTCTCATTCTCCCTCTTCTTCTTATTATTGTTATTATCATTTTTGGAATTATATTTTGATTATTTTCATTTATGACTTAACTTTTTATGTAGTTATAATACAAGTGATGGACACCTAACTTTAACTAATTTTTGAAAACTGAGGTTACCATAGTTCTTGAATAAATAGTGTATTTTTTCTTTTCTTTTTTTTTTTTAATCTAGAGGGGGGTTGGCGGTGATGTTGGGATGGGGAGGGATCTGGTTTTAAATGTTTAATATGGTTTTCAATTTATTCTCTTATCTAATATGGAGCTCCTTGCACTTCATTGGGGCTTGTTAATTTATAACTTTTACGAAGGGAACAAACTAACAAGCAGTGTTGAGGGTATCAGAATCCCCAATCCTGTCCAATCAAATAAAGCATGGTTTTCATTTGTTAGTGGGCATTTCGATGTCACCAGGCAAGGCGCAAAAGATTAGTGGGGTAAGCTTCCTCCACCAACTTCCTTGCTTAACGCCAATGGCAAAATATTCTCAGTACGGATTATAACCGATCTGGCCAAAATGAAAGAAACAGTGAGCAGTATAAAGTGACAACCTGGGGACTGTATCTTCAGAAGTGCTAAGATGTAAAAAGTTAATGAGATAGGCACAGTCTGTATTGACGCAAATAATATCTAGGGTTGATCACAAAAATGATAGCTAAATTTTTGTAAAAAAAAAAAAAAAAAGATTAGATATTTGAAATTTGGTTTTGAACGATTGGTACATAACAAAAGTTTTTGTTAACTTTTTTTTTTATACATAAAGTTTAGTTTTGACAATTATATACCAACAAAATTTTTGTTGATTTTTTTCATACATGAAGTAAGTAAAATAAGATATAAAAAACACGAAAAATTTGTTCAGATATCAAAATTTTCAAAACCAAACTTCAGGTATAAAAAAAGTCAATAAAAACTTTATTCACATATCAAATTATTCAAAACCAAACTTTAAATACCTAATTGTTCTTTTGAGAAAAGTTAAGGTTTTATCATTATCTATATGATATTTTTCTTAGCACTTTCTTTGATTTCTCACATTATTAAATAATAGGACAAATGTGAAGAATTGTATATGAACTTTGACAAAATATTTAATTAAGAATATGAATTTTGAAATTGATTAATTTACTACTAGAAATAAACTTTCATGTATGTTAACTAATATCATAGATGTATTGTTAGTATGCATAAAGTCTTTTTAAGTATTAAATTAATCAATTTCAAAGTTCACATGTACTAGACTGATGAATTTCAAAGTTCAAATATCTTATTGAATAATTTGCAAAATTTCAAGTATCATTTATAACATTAACCCTGAGGAATATGTACATATCTTACAACTTTATTAATATTTCCTAAAAAAATTATTGGTGTAATTCATGTCTATCATTATTTTAAAAAAGGGTTAATGTCGAATTTGGTACCTTAGTTTTGCTCAAAAATTCAATTAAATACACGAACTTTAGAAAGTTAAATTTAAGTACCTGAACCGGTACTTTCGTTAACATTGTTAACTACATTGCTAACGTGGATATACGAACCAATCACGTTATGATACGTATCATCTGAAGTGGAAATTTTTATTATTTTTTATTTATTTTTCCCTTCTAACGAATTTTTTTAATTTTATTATAATTAATATCGTTTTATTTATGAACGAAAGATTATTTAAATCTAAGCCTAATCCCAATTTTTAATATGTCTACACAAACTCATGTATCAAGCCCAATCATTTCTACTAATCAAAGCCCACACTTATATTACAACATCTTTTATTTCAATCATAGTCTCACCAATTGCTCCTTATATAGAAGACTAGATAATTGGAAATTAACCATGTGGAACTTTCTCTCACTCTAGATCTTGGGCTTTCACTCTCTCTTCTTTCTCTCACTAACTCTCTCTCTCTCTCAAACTCCTTAAAATTCACACACACACACACTATAACAAGTTAAAAAACCATGGGGGTTATGTTTGTGAGGTGGCTATTAAGCTTAGTTTGGTGGTCGTAGGTCTCATTTTCCAACGAAGGTGAATTGCATGTGTTGTTGTATTCAACTGGTAGTTTTTTGTGGAGTCTAGTGTTGGAGTGGGTCTGATCTAATGAGTTTTTATTTAGTTGTGAGATGGTGGAGGTTGGTATTTTGTTAAATCTGGAAATTGGGTTGCTACTTAACTGTTATACATAGAGCAATGGGAATCTCAAGTTGGATTCCATTTGATATTATAATGTTCTATTCCGGAGTGTAATCTAGAAATTTTGCTATGTTTTTTATTCTTTAAACAGAGTATTGCTTGGCCTAATCTACATCTATCTATCAATTGTCTTCTGGTATGTACCTATCATGTGACTTCGTCTTCCATGTTTAGACAACATGCCCAGAAAGTATGAGAAAGAGAGATGATACACCGGGAGGGGGAGGGGTGTGGTTTGTCTTTCCTCATTCTTTTCCTCATCGTCTTGAGTCAAAATCAAGAATAGCAACATTAGGACAGGGGGCGATTTGTCATCCGTCGATGATAGTCAATGCATGCAATGGTGGTAGAGATCTCAACTTGTGAGGTGTGGGTTTTCTTGGGAATTCTACAATTGTGAGCCGTGATTTATGGATAAGCCGACTTGATGTGTCGATATATGTATATATATAAAGAGAGAGAGAGAGAAAGAGATATGTGAAAGTGTTTTGAAACCATCACATTATTTTGTGGTGAGAGACTTTCATTTATACATATATGTTTACAGATTGTATAAGAATAAATACACATAAATATTGATTACAAAATAAATGAAAGAATCAGCCATTTAAACTCTTATAAATGATTGGTCAAAGGTACATTTAATTGAGAGTCAAAGAATGCATTTATGGTACGCCTTGGATGAGGCAGAGAATCCTCAACACCCCCCCGCAAGTTAAGCGTCAGATTTGAGCAGACGTGAAGTTTGGAGCAGAAAAATTGAAACAGAGGCCGAGGTATATTTTTGGTGAAGATATCGGCAACCTGTAAGTGAGAGGGCACATACTGAGTGCGAATTTTACATTAATAACAAGTTCATGAAGAAAATGGTAGTCTAACTTGATATGCTTGGCTCGCTTGTGAGAGATGGGGTTAGAACTCATAAAAATTGCACTTTTGTTGTCATAGAGAAGAACAGGCTACTGTGGAAGAGAAATTCTAAGGTCACGAAGAAGATGCGTGAGCCAAAGAAGTTCAACGGCAGTGAGAGCAAGGGCACGATACTCAAACTTACAGCTTGAACGAGAAATAGTAGGTTGCTTCTTGGTACTCCAAGAAACCAAGTTGTTGCCAAGGAAAATAGAATAACTAGAAGTAGAGCGACAAGTATCAGGACATCCTGCCCAGTCGGCATCAGAGTAAGCAACTAAAGCACTAGAAGCAGCAGATGGACTAAAAGTGAGGCCAAAATGCAGTGTGCCCTTAACATAGCGAAGAATGCGTTTCATAGCAAGAAAATGGTCTTCAGTTGGAGAGTGCAGAAATTGATTGATAGAGTTTACGGCGTAAGCAATATCGGGACGCGTGATAGTTAAATACTAGAGAGCGGTAAAAAGTGGGATCCGAAAACAAAGGATCGTCAGAAGACAGGTGCTGAGAGACAACCATGAGGGTATAAACAGGCTTGCTATCAAGTAACTGAGCTCGTGTGAGAATATCCCGTGCATATTTGAGCTGACTGATAAATAGACCATCAGTGGTAGATGTAGCTTTTAGACCAAGAAAGTAACTAAGAGAACCCAAATCCTTAGTAGCAAACTTAGAATGAAGCTTACGAATAAATCTATCAAGAAGAGAAGAGTTATTGCCTGTAATAATGATGTCATCAACATAAAGGAGCAAATAAATAATGTCAGACTGCTTGTGAAAGACAAAAAGTGATGTGTCTGCATGACTGGAATAAAAACCAAGTTGAATAAGAAAAGAGCTAAGTCGTTGAAACCAGGCACGAGGAGCTTATTTGAGACCATAAAGAGCATTCTTCAACTGACAAACATGATTGGGAAAGCGAGGGTCAATATACCCAGGAGGCTGTTCCATAAATATAGGTTCAGTAAGATGACCATTAAGAAACGCATTCTTCACATCAAGTTGGCGGAAAGGCCATTTGTTGGTCACAGTAAGAGAGAGTACAACACGAACAGTAGTAGCCTTGATAACCGGGATAAAAGTATCAATGTAGTCGAGACCAAATACCTGTGTATAGCCTTTGGCAACAAGGTAGGCTTTGAGGTGCTCAATGGATCCATTAGGCAAGTAATTGGTTCGAAACACCCATTTAGAGTCCACAATGTTGGTGTTAGGAGGTCGAAGGACCAAAATCCAGGTACGATTATTTTGTAGGGCTTGAACTTCTTCATCCATGGCAGTGAGCCAAGTAGGATTTTTAGCAGCAGATTTGAATCCTTTGGGCTCAGTGGATGTAAGGAGAGCAAAGAAAAGACTAGAGAAGCCCAAGAGAGCAAGATTTACCGGGTGGCGAGGTTTGAAAATACCAGTTTTGGCTCGTGTAATCATGGGATGAGAGGCCATTAAAGTAGCCGCAGTAGGAGCAGGAATAAGCAGCTAGGTGGGGAGCTCAAGAGAAGCGGAGCTAGGATCTAAGGTTGGCAAAGATGGACCTGCAAGAGAATTATTGGCGTACAAAGACTCATCTACTGGATCAGTACAAAGACCACACGAGTTAGATCCGGATTGTGTAGTGTGCTGGGGATAGGGTGCAGATAAAGATGGAAGCGTGTTTGTAGGGAGAAGACTTGGTTCCATAAAATTTGAAAAATGAAGGACGATATGGATTGAGCCTGAGAGGTATTGAGAAAGGGAAGTGAGTCTCATCAAATTGAGCATGTCGGGTGAAATAAATCCTAGAGGTGGGGGTCAAGACAATAGAACCCTTTATAAGAGGGGCTGTAACCCATAAAAATGCAAGGAATACTGCGGAGGGGAAATTTGTTAGACATATAATCACTAAACAAGGATAAACACGACAACCAAATGGATGAAAATTTTCATAATTTGGAGAAGAACCATATAGAAGCTTAAAGGGAGACTTTCCTCCAAGAAGTGGTGTTGGCAAATGGTTAATGATGTAGGCCACAGTGCTAAAACCGTCGACCCAAAAGCGAGGGAGAGTGTGAGAGTGGAAAAGCAAGGCCAAATCGGTTTCAATCACATGACGGTGTTTTTTTTCTGTGCGACCATTTTGGGCGGGAGTATATGGACAGGAAAGTTGATGATGAATGCTAAAAGTATGAAGATGAGTTTTAAAGCAATTGCTAGTAAATTCTGCACCACCGTCACTTTGAAATATTTTCATACAAGAAGAATGTTGATTTTCCACAAATTTTTGAAATTGGATAAAAGTATCATAAAAGTTAGATTTGAATTTTAATGGATAAAGCCAAGTGAAACGAGAATAATCATCAATAAATAAAACATAGTAGGCAAAACCTAAATTTGATTTTACGGGTGAAGGACCCCATATATCACAATGAATAAGATCTAAAACATTAGACGATCGACATTCATTACGAGAATAAGGCAAACGATGATTTTTTGCAAGTTGGCATGTATCACATTATGTAGGAGATGATAATAAAGAAGTAAGATGAAGCTGTCCTTTTTTATTTAAAAAGGAAATAACAGAATGGTTTACATGTCCAAGGCGAGCATGCCATAATTCATATGAAGCATGAAGAGATTTATTTTTATGAACAGAAATAAAAGCGGAATGTCCACACTCTAACGCATATAAGCCTCCATCTCGTTTACCCGTTGCTACCACCCATCCTATTTGACGATTCTAAATAGTGAAAAAATCATTAGTAAAAGTAACGAATAACAGAAAATCATGTGTTAGTTTACTAATGGACAAAAGATTTTTTGTGAGGTGAGGGACAACTAAAACGTCTAATAGATGAAGATTTGGGAAATGAGAAATTTGACCAATGTGGGTAATGGGTAAAGACGCACCATTTCCAACAATCATACAATCCTTACCCGTGTAGTTAGTGGATTGGTCAAAAGTGGAGGAAACTGGAGTCATATGGGC
Source organism: Combretum micranthum (assembly GCA_024138025.1). NCBI lineage: Eukaryota > Viridiplantae > Streptophyta > Magnoliopsida > Myrtales > Combretaceae > Combretum > Combretum micranthum. Next base: position 689,756 of record JAMXBD010000492.1, on the reverse strand, counting down.
CGAAGCTCCTGTGTCCAAGAACCAGTCGGAAGCGTCACTTCCAGACACAGAGCATGAAGCGGTGAAGGATTCGGCAAGTTGTGCTGATTGGTCATGTTGATGCCGATCGTAGCATTGCCTGCACCGATTAGCATAGTGGCCTTCCAAGCGGTAGATTTAGCACCGTGGTGAACGATGACCTTGAGTAGGTTGGGCACGGCCATTTCCACTGCAGCTGAAGGTGCCGGAGTTTCAAGAGATTTTTGAAAGAGTTCAAAACTTTTAGCCTTGGATACAAGATCCGGGAAGCAAGGAAGAGGCATTTTTGCCATCTGGACAGTAGAGAAACTGGAGAAATCGAGTCCGAGACCACGAAGAAACTAGTGAACTTTGTCAGTTTCATCAATAGGGCGACCAATGGCATGAATTTGGTCGCAAACGGTTTTGAAGGCACAAGCATAGGCAGTGACTAGACGAGTACCGCGCTTCATCAATTGGAGGTCATCTTTGAGGCGTATTTCTTGGGCTTTGGAGCGGTGGCTGAATGTATTTTTAAGAGTAGTCCAGACCTCGCGGGATGTAGAGAGGCTGACGGCTTCAGCCATGGCTTCCTCTATGAGAGAGGAGAGGAGAAGGCTTAGGAGATATTGATCGGTGGCTTTTCATGCCAAGTATTTGGCATTTGGTGTTGAAGAGGTAGGAGGATCAAATGGAGGTGGCGGCTCAAGAGTACCATCCACATGATCCAGTAGACCTTGGCTCTCAAGAAGAGGAAGAAGTTAGCTCGTCCATAAAAGGTAGTAAGAGGAGGAGAGTTTGATTGTGACCATGTGAATCATGGTGTTGAAGGGAAGGAAGATGGGAGAAGAATTAAAGGCTATTTGGGGATCGAGGGATGTTAATCCTAATTATGCTCTGATACCATGAAAGTGTTTTGAACCACCACACTATTTTGTGATGAGAGCCTTTCATTTATATATATATATATATATATATGTTTACAAATGTATAAGAGAATAAATACACATAATATTGATTACAAAATAAATGAAAGAATCAGCCATTCAAACTCCTATAAATGATTGGTTAAAGAATGTATTTAATTGAGGGTCAAAGAATGCATTTATGGTACGCATTAGATTAAGGCAGAGAATCCTCAACAATATGCATAACATGTTGGGTTGCAGATGGTTCTCGACTTGGTCGTTGGAGAGCTGATTTTGTTTGTTTGCTTTGCGATTCAACTCAGCTTTAGTTTGATATGTGTATGGCGAGTTTCTTGTCTTGGGGAATGGTTGGCATAGCTCGATGAAGGGGATGGTAGAGATGGGCAACTTGGTAGCGAAGGAGATGGGGGTCGAAGGAGATGGGGTCGAAGGAGCATTTCCTCCTGGTGTTTGTGTGATAATAGGAGTTGCATTTCGCAACATAGTTCGTGGTTAAAGGAGTTTAGTATGACTAGAGGTATGTTTTGAAGTTCATTTGTTCACAATCTGTAGCATAAGAACTTGTTTTGTTTAGTCTAGATTTTACAACTTTAGACCAATATTTTTTTTTTGGTTAGATATATTATACTTGAATCAAGAGCTATGGTGTTTGTTTGTGGCAATTAGTGGTTAGACATGGATGTAGAGGTAGCAGTACTTCTGGCCAGTAGCTATAGGTAATAGTTGGATTAATGGTTTTTGGTTTGTCCTAAGTCTCACCTGAAAAACATTTTGAACAATGGAATTGTATAAATAATAAAATTAGAGTAAGTATAATTGAAGAGTAAAGATCCAAGAAGGGGTAATGGGCTTATTAAATTGAATAATGTAGGCAGACAAAAAAGGTGGGCTTAGGCTAAAATTATAATGAAAATATTAAAAAAAATCTTAAAAATTTCCAAATCTTTAATATATAAAAAATTTGACATTAACCCTTAAAAAGATTACTAGAATATAATTATATATAAAAAAATAGCACAATACTATTGTAGCGTCTATTTATTACATGCACATAGCATTTTTAATATATGTCACATGCACTAAATGACATTAACCCTTAAAACATTTGTTATATCTTTTATAGAATTAATCTTTTTAGAAAATGAAAAAGAGAAGTTAATTGTTGTTTTCCTTCTTTTAGAATTGCACTTTAGCATGAAACCAATTTTTTATAAATTTTTTTATTTAAAACACACCTTGTGACAATGTTATTGACTAAAAAAAGATTAAAATTGCACCTTAGATATCAATTTTGAAGGAAAAACAAAAATAAAAAATTTATATTTAAAATTTTAACATATTTGTTGAAATATTTATTAATTGAATATATTATATGTAATGACCATTAGAACAAAATAAACAAAAATTATATATTATCATTATATTAGTTTTTAGGGTTGTAACCATTGGCTTTTGAAAAAATGAGAATCCATTCAATTTTCAAAGTTTTCAAGGAGGTCCATGTAATTTACTTTTTAGAGTGTAAGTATTGGCTTTTGAAAAATTTGGGATTCATGCAATTTCAAAACTTTTTAGGGAAGATCTATGCAAATCATCCAATTCTTTTTGTCTAATTAATATCTATGTAAGTTTTTTAGTGCACCAATAAATGCGAAATCATCTCAATTTTTATTAGTAAATTAAATTGGATATTCAAAATTAAATCAATGTCGGATTCTTCCTTTTTTGTGTTAAAAAATTTATGAAAATTACATTTAACCATACCTATAAATTATTCGTTTACTTTTCTTGCTTATGGTCTTCACGAATGAGTGTCTATAATGTATTTATTCAGATATTAGGAGTAATTTTACAAATATCAAAGTATTCATCTTCATCATAAGATATGTAAAATTGTATTAGGTCAAATTAGCATGTGTTCAAAGGGGCTCGAAACCCTTTATTCAAATTATTAGGCATTTCATCTTCTGTATTTATCTGCTCAAATAATATTTGTCCAAATAAATTAAGGGAACTATCCAATTATTGCGTGGAGCAATGAGAAGTTATAAGGCAACGACCTCTTAATTAGAAATGTAATGCCAAAATTCCATGGAGACTGATGGAAAAATATTTCTTCAAAAAATTTTTTTGCTACCAGTTTTTTGAACTCAAAAATGAGAAAATTGCTGACTGAATTCAGATGAACATGAGTGACAGGACAAAAAGACAGAGACACTTTTGGCTAGAAAGACAGCTATGATTACACTCGAAAGACTAGAAGTACAGTTAATTTATCAAGTGTTTAAGCATGCTCTCGGTTTCACCTAAGGGAAAGCATGTTTTATCATCATTGAGCTTTTTGCATCGAGGCCCCGTCTGCATCTGTAAGTTTTGAAGTGTCCTTTTATCGAATATGAAATTACTCCAGATAATGATGAGTTTCATGATTTATTTTGTCTATCCATTGTGTCTTTTTTCATTTTTTCCAAAACAAATACACAAAAAGATGTCTTTTTAAAAAGGCCTTTCTGCTTGAAAAAGAAGGAGAATAACTTTTGATTACATAATTTGAAGTCAAACTAATAGTTCTTTTGTTAGCTTATATCACGAGTTTTCCAAGTATTATAGTTTTCAGCCATTCGAACAAACATGAATTAGCAGGAAACTTTTATTCACTAGTAAAAATAGATGTTTGTGAGGCGAAATTTTTTGCCTCAATGGATGAAAATTTTGACTTAGTAAGTCTATTGAGGTGAAATTTTTACCTTACAAATTCGCATAAGAAGGATGGATGTGTTAGGGAAAAAAGCGAGGGTTGCTCATTATTTTGTATTGAGGCGAAATCCGCCTGGGCAAAAACTAGAGGCGAAATCTGCCTCATGAAGAACAATGTGAAGCGAATTTCGCCTCATCACATGGCAAACTGCCATATCACGCAATAAGGCCGCCTCATTATGCACGTTGTTATTATAAAATTAAACATACAAACCTAAAAATCTTATTATTAAAATATATGGTTTATTATATTATAGATTAACCGAAATGTAATATGTAAATTACATATTGATAGTAGTTTTCATTTTAATTTATCGAAGATGAAAGTAGATAATATTTATTTAGTTTGATTAGTACAAATTTTTAAATCATATATAAATATTACTCATAGAAATTAATTGAAATATGATTTGTAAATTATATGTTGATAATATTTTTTTAAATTGAACATATAACGTAAATTTTGTATATTGAACAACAATCTTACAATTTAAATCCGTCATTTATAGTAAATAATATTAAAGAGTTATATTTACAAATCTTAAGAAAAAACTTTGTAAAATGAAATATATATGTCAATATAGCATTTTAAAATAAATTGATCTTAATATGATAATTTTTGTATTGTTATATAGTTTTGTTTGACCTTTATTTTTCATAAAACATTTTAATAAGATTAAAGATTTCAAAGTACATTATGTACGTTATTATAAAAATTTTGTTGTTGAAACCTGTTATTTATAATATCATAAATTAATTAAGATGTAATATTGAACATAGGAATGTAAACATATTATTTTTACAATCCGTGATTTATCATATTATATAATAATTGATACGTAATATGTAAATTTCATATTGATGGTAGTTTTTCATTTTAATTTATTGAATATAAAAGTGCCTAATATTTATTTAGTTTGATTAGCAATTTTTTTAAATCATATGTGTAAAATATGTATTGATAATAGGGTGGTTTTTTTAATTGAACGCATTAACATAAATTTTGCACATTTAACAAAAATATTATAATTTCAATCCTGTTATTTATGATAGTATAAATTAATTGACACGTGGTATGTAAATGTAAAATTAATAGTAGTTTTTAGTTTTTTGTAAAATTAAACACAAAAACATAAATTTTGCATGTTTTGTAAAAATCTTCAAAATAAAATATTGATAGTAGGCTATTTATTGTTTGTTGATTCTCGACATGCATGGCAATGACGACATAATCCATCGTAGCAAACAAAGTGTGAAGTAGTTCCATCAATCTTGGGGTCGTGCAATAACTTTCTATTAATGATCCACATGATTTAGAATGCAACGAAGAAGTCCAAAGAAAACAGAAATAACATTGTCTGAACATCAAAAAACAATGACAATATGTCAGCCTATGCATACCAACATAATATAAAAAACATGCATGGTAATCGTCATGGACTATGTCCATACAAAACGACAATAGATAACAGTAATAATGATGATTAACACGAGGTATAAAGCAATGAAGAAGTCCAGCAAAAAAACATAATAGACATGGCATGAACATTGAAAACGATGGGAAAATGGAGCATAATAACACCTACTGCCTCTGTTGTTGGTGCATGTGAGCATGCCCCAATCCTCTAACGAATGTCCTCTAAGATATGGTAGATGAGGAAGTCGAAGCTGGTGTCGATTGAGAAGCAGAAGACCGTGAGGGTATGTAGAGGTTGTTGAGGAGGAAGGATGTGTAGATGGAGGGACACCTTGGAATCCGTATGATCCAAATGCGGGTTGCTGAGATGAAAATTAAGGAAAACATGGCCCCTCAGCCCATGGGCAAAACCCGAAGGTGATTGGCCTCTCTGCTATGCAAAGCTACCTGGTGTCTCGTGAGATGAATCATGTGGGAGATACGTGAACATTGATGGGTGGGTCGGCATCCTAAAAAAACCTTGGTAAGGTTGCGAAGGAGGTATCGCTAGTATGAATGTGCAAAGCTGGGTTGACTGGGATTTGATTTACTGCCAGGAGTACCGATGTCAGGTGTAACTTGTGGGTACTGAGGGTATTGCCCGAAGGAAGACATGGAGGAGGACGGACATAATGCATCAATATATTAATTTGCTGCTGCATCGTCTCCATTTTTTCCTCTACCTAGTCTCAACGTACTCAGAGTGGACTAAATCCTCATCACATGGCTACTCATAGTACTTAGCCATGCGCATATCGATCGGCATGTCATATCTAAACCCATGACAGTAGCCGAATTTATGGCTCAAAACCTCCTCCATAATCTCCTTATCTAGCATAGATCGCTAGCCTAATACAATAGCAATATCATGTTCCTGCTGCCTTTTTTCCACAATGCATGCCTAGTTGAAACAAAGTGAGCATAATGTGAATATAATCGTACAAATTGATGGATAGGGTGTATTACATTTGAATTTGAGAATTGAATATACTCACATAATTCTTCATGGAGACCTTCGACTCTCATCAATCTGTCAATTGCCCTTTCTCTCTCCTTAAGTGGGTGTGTTCATAGTTTTGTATTGGCGTGAACTCCTGTAATATATGATTACTAAAATCAACAAAAGAACATAGCACATCAACTCACACACCATGCACTTATAATACTTACATTTGTAAGTGCATGTTGAAGCATCGATGTGGTACCACTAGTATGCACCGATACTTGCTTCTTTCTATTTTTTGTATTGATTGTGGATCGCAGCTACACAATTAAAAAAAAAGAGTAAACAAATGGAGTAGATCTTTTGAATACATATTTCACCACAAGCAGGATCGTACCTTATAATCCAGATCTGTCTCCACAAGTGGACGAATACCCTCACTCGTCTATTTTGTGCTCAATACCCAGTAGTGGCTTGCTAACAGCTGGCTCACCTCTATGTTTACCTATGATGTAAACCTTAAGTGTAGTGGAGCTGAATGTAGGATTTACTAGCCAAATAGTTCAGTGTCAACCACCATTTGTGCATTTTCCGCCAATTTTTCGATAGTTCGAATTTGCTCTGCACATAAACAGCAGGTTCAATGTGTTAGTGAATGGTAGACTACAAAAATAAACTTTCCAAATATTTTTCTAGCCGAAAGTAAACTTATCGTAACTTGTGGATTATGCCATGCAAATAGGCCTTCGGAAACACTGACTATGCCTTCCTTCGAGCTCTGGAACAAACAACTTGGTCGACGCTCTATGATGGAGTAAGAACTCTAACCTAACCATCCCGGCATGAGCTTGTGAGACCCATATACCTAGTCGACATAGTGACGATCCGCTTACTGCTTATCCTTTATACTCCTCCTCTACCTAATGCCCTTTACATACCCTTGTGCCTCTCGAGCACCATGATGTTGGCTTCCTCATGCTCTGCCACCACAACTAAAATATCCCGAATTTTACCAACCTAAATTAGAAATGTCTAATTAAATACTATGAAAATGTAGGTAATTTTTAATCTTATTTTAAATTTAACTTATTAATTGAATTTAGATAGTTTAGTCAATTGATTTTCATAAACTATAGAATATAATTAGATAATTTAATTAGTAAATGACTTAATTGAAATTAGGAATTCCAATACCACAATACCCACTTCAACTTATCAAATTACTTCAATTTTCTTTTTCCAACATACCAAGCTATTCAATTCCTTTCAATTATCCACTTGAAACCAATTTCTCAAGTTGAATTATCTAAATTCCTAATTCAATAAAATTAAACCTTAATCTAAATTTAGATTAGACTCGAGTCAATAACCCACTAACTATATACCTAAGGTTATAAATATCAAGTGTAGTATGACCCAATTAATTTTTAAGGTCTATTAGATGGTAAACGATAGTTTAAAGATGAATCGCTAGGATTGAAATATACGCAATAAAAATAGAAACTGATTAATATCTACTAAACAGAGCTCAAATAACTAAATGTAATAACGAAATTTAGAATTTAGTAAGTCTTTTGAGCATAATACCCTAATTTGACCTATCGGGACTAGAAACCTTAATCGCGTAAGTGAGAAATTTGATAATTTAACATAATTAGCAATTATAAGTGAATTTAATTAAAAATAGATATTCTAATGTCATAAATACCCAATTTAACCTATTAAGCAACATCAATTGGCTATTTCAACAAATTTAAATTAACAAAAACTTTTCAATTATCAAATGAACTTTATTAATCAAGTTTAACCATCTAAAACTATAAATATCCAATTTAGACATTTTAGCCTAAGTTCCAACTTCTTAAATCTTAGAAATTTAAAACTAAATATTTTCATTCAAATCTAAGCCCTTAAACCCCCAAATTCAAGTGAGATATTAATTTTTCTTTAATTAGATCTCCTACACTTAATTTCTAATATAATTAGCAAACTTTTTTTCTTACTAAATCCATTTCTAATTTCCAAGAATCCATAACCTAAAATCTTAATTCATCATCTAAAACCCTAAGCCCATTAACATAAGATCAAGTCCAATTATTCAAAGATCAAGACCAAAAGCCCATGCATCAAAGCCATAAAGCTCATTAGACCGTGTTCTTATCATGTACCCTCACACATATAAAATCTCAATGTCTACAAAAATCTAACCTTATGAAAAGACCAAAATAACCTTAGCCACTTCAAGAAGGTTTCTTCATCTATGAAAAGACAAATTGCCCTTAAATATTACAATGTGAACACAAAAAAATATCAAGTGTGTGAAAAGACCAAAGTAACCTTAACTACTTCAAGAAGTTTTCTACACCTAGGAAAGGACTAAAATGCCCTCAATTAATCAAGCAGAATGACCAAAAAGCCCCTAAACCTAATTGAAATTACAAGACCTAAAATACTATAAATATACCCATTTAGAAAACTAAATCACCCTACTTCTTCTAGCAATCCCCAACCCCTAAAATCTTTGAAGAAATCACTCTAAAAACCCACAAAAATCCTACAAGAATTCTACAACAATTCCTCTTTAAATTTAGTATCCAATAGGCAATGAAATTCATGATTTCTCTACCATCCAATCACTCAATTTCTTCCCTAAATCTAATCTCTATTTCAACCAATTTCTAGGTGATTTTGAAGGCTAAAAGAAAGTTGAAGCTAGGGAAATTAGCTTGAAGAAGCTACATCAACTTAAGGAGTAGGGTAGTAAAGATTTGCTAAATATATCACAATTCAAGTAAATAATGTTAGTTTGATTAGTGAATTTGTATGATTGTTGTATCTTTATTGTTGAAATTATTGTTAGATGGTGATATCAACATAGATTTAATAATAATAAGGTTTTGGGTAAATATAGATATATGTTTTCTTACATACCGAATACCATAAATATATGAATAAATGTTGTTTTGATAAAATTATCATATATATAAATATATAAGTATAATGTCTCTAATGTATGGTATATAATTGATCTAATATGTTGATTATATGTGTATATTTGGTTTAGTTTTTAATAAGTTATAATGCTGGAAAATGAATCAAATGGACATATAAGCTTAATATTATATATAAAAGGCATGCCATGTAGTTAAATTATTGAAATTATGATCAATATATGCATATAAGAATATGAACATGATATATCATCTTATGGAATGTGGGTTTGATAAGTTAAACATGTTGATGAATTAATTTATGATAATATAAGTTGCTAGAATTAATTATTGTATACTTTTGTGAAATTTAATTAAAATATCAAATGAAATTATTTTTGAATGAAATTTATAAAAAGACATCTGACATGTCTATGCAAAAACTGTAAATTTTTGTGATTTTTGAAACACATTTACTATTTTTAAAAATTAAATTACAAAATAGCAAAACATGGCAAAACAGTGTTTCTGCCAGTAGTGATGCGTGAATTCATATGGCCGAACCAGTGACTTTTTCTCCTTTTTCGGTGAAACTACAACTGTTTGAAAGCTCAAGAAGTCTACTTTAACATGGTGCAAAGAACGGACAAAAACCGGTTAGGTTGATGGTCAAATTCGATCGAACCGATCGGTGCTGCCTATGTCCTGTTCTAGATAATTTTGAACCAATAAAATTAAAACCATAATTAACTAATTAATGTAGGCCAAATGACCTTATAAACATATAAATATATGTTAGAAGTTTATAAAAATTTGAGCTTAAGAAACCATGTTTAAGATAATAAACCGATTTATTAAAGTTAGGGTGCATACTAGTTTTCTATAGGTTATAAATGAGGGAATTTAAGGTAATTAATTCTAATCAATGAATATGAATAAATGTAAATAATGTGTTTTCATGTTAAATTATTAATTTTAAGATAAATAATAATTATTTTTATTTTATGAATTTATTTAATAAAGTAAGTATAAATATAACATCACAAGATAGTACAAACATAATAGGAAACTAATTTAGATTCCTTGGTCCATTTAGATGTAAAAATAAATTGTAAATGAAATAAATAGAATAATTATATTTTAATAAGTTGTTTTACTTAATAAAATTTTAATAGATTGATTATAGGACATACTATAGAATTTATCATTTTAAATTACCTAATTACCATTTAGTAAACTTGACTAGTTAATTATATTCAACTTGATTAGATAAAATTAATATAGATTTATTAACTAATGTTAGCTTAGTAAATTCTTTAGAAACCAACAATTTATACTTAGCTATTAATTGATGAATACCTATATGATCATGTTAACTTGAAATTGGCTTTGATTAATATATTAGGTTAAACCTTAAATGATAAAGAGTACGTAATTTCTAAAATATGATAGAACCACGAATAATAAGAGGAGTATGTTGTTTCAAATATATATTTGCTAGAAAACTAAGTAGTTAATACGAGTTCGATATAAGTTGATAATTGATTCAAATGCTTATACGAATTAATCTTTGAAGCAGATTTGTTAAGAGTTTACATTTGCTTTATCTTCTGGTCTATCTTTTGATTGTTCATAGCACAGATTTTGTACAGTACGCAGTATTTGTGTGTTGCTTGTTAGGATAGGCATCTTCAATCAATTAATGCTTAAAGATGGCCATAATGACTGCCTGTTGCTTGTGCTTGGTTGTTTAACCCGGTCCAAGGGGCGACAGCCTTGCTAGGCGATGCCAGCACGGTAGTTAGGCGCTTAGGCCACTCATCATTGACATTGGACAAATGATGATTATTAGTGGCTCGGCGGGTAGCTGATGGGGGAGAAGGTATCGGAGTAAGGTTTATTCATATTGGAAAGAAGTTGTATTAAGCAGTTTAATATATGGGCTCTATTACTCTGCTTAATTACAATGGACTAATATGGATAGAGATGTGTACGGCTATAGCCCCTAAAATAATATTTACTATCCTATAGGGGATATATGTATTCGGGCTGCCTATATCAACCCCCTGAGCAGTTGCTACTACTCAAGACCCTCAGGTTCCCAGCGTGTTGCCGAAGTGTGAGTACTCCACTGTTGTTTATCGCACTTTAATTTAAAGATATAAGCTATTGGTTGTTGCATTGCATATAGAATAGGCATGTGTGCCCATCTCGTGTGTGCTTGTGTTGCTATCGTACTGGGCTTCGGCTCATTCCTTCTTTTTCAGGTGATGATCTAGATGCTTGTGATTATCGGTATGGGATGACTCTAAAGGAGCTTGTTAACAAGTTAAGTGTCTAGGAACGTTGAACTATTTATCGCAAAAGTTATTGTTCATCTTTTCAAACTTATAAATTGATGAGGGCATATCTATGAATCCATGGTTGTATCTTGAAATATCAGACACTGTGTACTTTGAGATACCTGATGGTATGATATTTATTTATAAACGTTTGTCTACTCACAAAAACAGCCTATTTGAAAAATCATTTTGAGAAATTTACTTTATTATATGTAATGGTCTACTCAAGAAAGTAGCCTATTCAGAAATCATTTTAAAGAAATGTATTTCTTTTCCGCTGCAACTCCAGTTGTTTTCAAAATCCAATTCAACGATTTCAAAATCTAAAATTTGTTTAGCAACGATCATGATAAACTGTAGATTAGGTCAGCCTTAACGTATAATGCGTAAGTATTATATTTGGCGGCTGACACGCCTTGAACCAAGTTTGGGGCGTGACAATAGCGGCCTCCTGTTGCTCCACTGCTGTAGCTTACGGGTCAGCGAGGTCCACTCGAGCCAGTAAATCATTTGGAACATCATTGCTCTATCTGACCTGCTGCTCGGTCAATGATGTAGTGAATGATCCTATTGTATAATCAAAAAAAAGATTAGCGCATCAGTTTAACATGGATATGGAAGAGAAAAGATTGACCATTCAAGGTGAAAACCCTACCAATATACTGTTCGGGTTGTGCCTTGGAGTCTTCCATAAGCTGATTGATGAAATTCAAGCCACTCATCCTGCAAGTTATAAAATGAACCATCGTTAGTGATTTATTACTTTGAGTTCATTATGAACAAACATATGTGACAAAGAAAAACAAATAAATACAGGCATACATTCTATTCATCTGAATTATCATCCTCTACGCAACTACAACACTTACCTGGGTCCGATAGGCATGCAAGGTTTCCTAGATCAACAAATATGCAATTGATTGGATTCGTCCAAGGCCTTTGCACTATTTGTTGCATTGGCTCCTCGGTTTGAGGTGGCTCAATCAATCCACCATCTTTGATGAACTCCGATTAGAAGAGATCGCGAGTAAATATATGATGATGTACAACTTTCTGTACAATCTTTTAGTTGTCAGATCACTTGCTTGGGTCCTTTAGGTAAAATACTTGCTACGCTTGGTCTGCGAGAATATATGGGTCATTATTGTACCATATCCTCGTGGTGTTGATTGAGATGAGGTCTCCATGAATAATTTTTAGTTTATCTCGGTCTGTATCAAACCACCTGCATTTGAATAAAAATACTCGCCTGGACCCAACATAATTTAGTTGGATAACTTTTGTAAGAATGGCATAAAATGTTATTTGTTGTCCACCATATGCCCTAATTACATATACACCACTATTCTATGATCTTAACCCCACCTCATTTGCTTCTGTGTTATATCGAGCACTGTTCATGATAAAAGCATTGTAGCTATATTGATGAATATCTGGGCCTTAACTTAAGGCTTCTTGATCTCCTGACAACTGCTGCCTATGAACAGACATATGTTCCATAATTTACACTAGACGAAAATGAATAAATTAACATGTAATCATCATGTACGAATTTCTGTTTATGAAGTTTTAAGTGAGTTGCAACCTTATATTCTAAACCGCTCGGCAAAAATGTTTACATGCTATTCCTCCCATGTTGCGTGCTCTATGTGCAATTTGTTCATGCTCAACTCCTTGTAAGTAATTTCATTAAAAGTGCACCTTAGGAAATGGTGAAATTATCGTGTTATCAGGTCATAAATGAATGCGAATGACATGACATACCTTATAAACGGTTGCACTCCTTGCAATTATTCAACACTGTCTAATGCATTCTATTGAGTTTTACATCTAAACCTGATATAGTGCATGCATCTATTGAACATATGTGCTGTGCAAATACTCGAAACGATAATGATGAAGCTTCCTCTAGCAGTTTGTCTCACTGTTGGTAGGGCCTATTTATTATTGAGTCCATGTTCTCGAAATACAATGAGCAAAATTGAATGCTTTCTCTCACAACATATGACTCGGTAATGGAACCCTCCAATCTTGCCCTGTTTCGCAGATCTCCCTTAAGAACTCTCATGTATCTTTCAATAGGATATGTCCAACGATATTGGACTGGGCCACACATGCGTGCTTCTTTCGGAAGATGCACTGCTAAATGGATCATTATATATAAAAAAAAAAAGCATGAGGAAATATCATCTCTAACTTGCAAAGAGTTAGAATAATTATTTTTTCCAAAGATTCCAGTAAATTTACACAGAGTTCTTTAGTAGTTAATTCCCTGAAAAAACGAGATCACATATAACGTCATAAATTCGTTTATCAAGTACCCCACCCAAGAATGACTATCGGAGAATTCGTTGCAGCAACACATTTCAATCATGGCTCTTCAAACCCCTCAAACTTATTTCATTAGCACCTAGACAAGATGATATATTGGAAGCATAACTATTTGGTATCTTCACATCCTTAATTGAGTTATAGACCTCTCTCACTTGCTGAGTCGACAGTGTATATACAACTGGTGGCTTGAACATACATCTACCACATTCCTGTAGGTGTAGCTCGAATCGAATACCATTTCTTGGAGGGTGAGTTTCGCCTTATCTGTGTTGTTTGACTTATCCTTAAGACTTAAAATAGTCCTCACCAAGTTGTCACATTTATTCTTTTCAATGTGTGCATCATATCAAGATCGTGTCGTATGTGTAATTCACTCTAATATGGCAACCGAAAGAGTAGACTCTTATTACACCAGCTTGTGCCATCTTCATTCCTTCGACAATAGAGCCGCTCTTGCAATTTTCCTAATATGACATGCTCATACTGACTCATTTGATCTACAACATCTGCCCTAGTGAAATCCCTTGGTCGAGCTCTTGTTTCCATAATGTTGTCTAAATTTGTACTGTTATGGCACCATCTATATCTTGAAGGAAAGAACCATCTATAGCCCATATAGTGAAATTTTCTATTTGAATGCATGCTCGTGCATTCGACATTACATATAGGACATGCCTTACAACCTTTAGTCGTCCAGCTTGATATGTCACTGTAGGCCAGGAAATCGTTAATAGTCTATAACAATGTTGCATGCATTTGAAATGTCCATTCTTCTACCACATGCAATGTTTTTACCCCCACTTCCCTAAAGTTCTTCCAGCTCTTCTATAAGGGGTTGTAAGAATACATCAATGTTTGTACCTGTAATATTAGTCTGGGTATTAAAAGAGACATCATCATATATGGCTCCTTCATGCATCGCTATGATGGAACATTGTATACAAATATAATAACTAGCTACATGTTGTATGCCATGCTCATGTTTGCATAGGGATTGAATCCATCGATGGTAAGTCTTAATCACACACTTCGGGGGTCTAACATGAACCAAAGTTATTTGCCATCAAATCCTTTCCACCGATGGAATCCACCGATATGTACTTTTCTTTCGGCCATCTCATCTTTGGAGCCATCTTCCAGCACATGAATAGCCATTGTAATCTTGGAATAATGGAAAATGCTGCAAACCTTAACCGGTACTGTTTTTCTGTTTCCTTGAATGAAGCTTCCACCTTCCTTCCCTACATGCTGGGCAGTTATCAAGGTTTTCGAATTCTTTTTGAAACAACACATAATCATTTTTTCACACATGGACTGTGTTCACATCCATGCCTAACTGCTTCAAAAACTTTCGTGCTTTGTAGTATGATGAAGATAACAAATTGTCGGCAAGTAATAAACTTTTTATTAAAGCAAGCCAATTGTTGAATGAATTCACTGATTGCTTATCGACAACCTTTAGATTTATCATTTGAAGTACTGCTGATAATAAAGAGAACTTTGTACAACCCGGGTACATCAGACTCTTTGTTTTTTCAAACATTCTAATCCACTACTCTCCATCAAAGTCATTACTTTCATCTTCGCTATCAACATCATCTTCATCAGGATCACTCATGTTAGCATTAATGTCTTCCAAATGTTCTTGATTTGCTTCATCTTCAAAGAGTGTATATTCAGGTGGATTACTCCCTTCATCCATGACAATATTATCATTTACCCTGTCTTCATCCACATCTTCACCATAGAAAATCCAAGGGGAGTAGGTATAAGCCATTCTCCTCTTCAGGAGGTGATACTCAATAATCTGAATAGACTGCCATGAATTATTAAGACAATCTCTACAAGGACATCTAACCAATCCATCTGCCCTCTTATGGTTTACAACAGCTTGTAAAAATTCTTCAACCCCATCTCTGTATTGCGTAGTTGTGAAATCACGTATCATATGCCAAGTTCGTGAAAATATCCTAGATTGACATTTAATTAATTGCCACACCTTATTCATATCAAATAATTTCCCTATAAGCATCTGGGCATCTAATATTGGAATACTATCTCCAAAATTAACATATTATTAAACTCTATACGTGTTATGCAATTAAACACAATACGCATGTGTCATATAATAATATATAATTGGTAGATCCTAAATATATGTATAATTTTTCTGAATCACTGACTAGAAATATATAACTATAAATAAAATATACATTAGTTAATAAATATATAAATACTAGCATTTAAATAATTATACTTATTCTACTTGTCTTTAAGTTAAACACAATAAATAAGTACTAAATAATATATAATTACTTTATCCTAAATATATATATATATATATATAATTTGTTGAATCACTAACAAGAAATTCATAACTACAAATCTAACATACATTAATTAATAAATATACAATACTAGGATATAAATAATTGCATTTAATCTACATTCCATGAAGTTAAATACAATATGCATGTATCAGATAATAATATATAATTGCTAGACCCTAAATATATATAATTTTTTTAAATTACTAACAAGAAATATATAACTATAAATAAAACATACATTAATTAGTAAATATAGAAGTACTAGCATTTTAATAACAATACTTAAACATAATAAATAAGTACTAAATAATATATAATTACTTGATCCTAAATATATATATATATATATATATAATTTTTTCAATTACTACCAACAAATGCATAACTATAAATTTAACATACATTAATTAATAAATATATAAATATTAACGTTTGAGTATTTGTACTTAATCTATGTGTCATACTATTAAATATAACAAACATATATTCAATAATAATACGTAATTACTACATCCTAAATATATATAATTTTTTTAAGTACTAACAAAAACGTTTCAGTATTTCTACTTAATCTATGTGTCATGCTATTAAATATAATAAACATATATTCAATAATAATATGTAATTAATGCATCCTAAATATATATAATTTTTTTTATGTACTAACAAAAACACATAACTATAAATTAAATACACCTTAATTAATAAATATATAACTACTAGCATTTAAATAGTTAATTAAAATTTTTATAAAAACTAAACTAACCTTTTAGTTAGTATTCTACTCCAAATATCTGATTTAAGGAGCTCAATTTATCAGATACTTGCACGAAAATCAAAATATAAGGCAAAAATCAATTTTACTATAAAAATAATTTTTATATAAAATAAATCAGTATAAAATATAAAAAAATGAGAAAAAGAGTTACTGTATGGGGTTGGATCTCTGTGTGTTTCAGGTTATGGGGGTAGGAGGGCATGGTGGTGGATCTGTGTGTGTGTGAGTGAAGGAGCGGGAAAGGAGGGTTGGAGGAGCGGGAAAGAAGGAGTGCGTGTGGGGGGGGGGGGGGAAGGGGCAGGGGTGGGTGTGTGGAAGGGCGGACGATAGAGTGTGAGAGAGTGAGGAGAGAGAGCACGAGCAAGGGGAGGTATAAATAGAAACTGATTTGAGGTGAATTTCGCCTCATCTAGTCAGCAAATAAGGCGAAACTCATCACTGATTAGATGAGGTAAAATTTGCTTCAATTTGCTACGTGGAGGCAAAATTCACCTCTGGTTTTTTAAGAGGTGAATTTTGCCTCCATTTTTCGCATCGTATATCACTTTTTTTACCAATGATTGTACCTTACACTACGTGCCATCCTCTTAAACTGAGAAGTTTTATGATATTGAAGGTTATACAATAGATTCTTATCACAGTTAGTAAAGGCTCAAAATTGGGTCTATTTGGATGGTTTTTTTATCTGTATCTATATTTGTATATGATATAAATTTATATCTTATTTGTATCTGATATGCATCTTTATCTTATTTGTATCTGGTCTATTTGATATGTTTATCAATAAAAATATATTTTATTTATCTGTATCTACTTACTGATAAACTATCCGTTTGAAACTATTTGTGTTCTAATAGACCCTTAATAAGCAGTAAATAAATATAATATCTAAATAACACATGTGATTGGCAAAAAAGAAAAAAATTGTGATGACGTAGAGATAGTGATAAAAAGGTACCCAAAGAAATGGGACAGAAGCTGGTTTGTTACTATTAAATGATCTCAAGACTTTATCCGGAAGGAAACAACCTAATTCGAAGAGGTTAGTGTCTTTGGTGTTGAGTTATGTCAGTTTTTAGGCAAATTCCTTCATTTGGAGCTTCAAACGGGCATCTTTGTTATTTTGAAATGTTTTATTTTACTTATTACTCTTTGTAGACTTGTCGGTTTGTACGCTATCTATGGCATTTTAGTTGTCCTTATGCGTATTTTATTCTAGTGCCCTTTTTATTTTTAGTAGTTTTGATTCTATTTTTTATAGCTCTTAAGCGAGCCTATAATTGTATGGCTTATGGCACATAACACTTCAGTTATCATTTTTTTAGGTAAAATTTTAATAAAGCCATCATTGTTGTTGTTTCCAATCTCAAAATTACATTATATTTCCATTTTTGATGCCATTAGTCTACGTATTTCTAGAATCAATAAGCCATTGAAGATCATTATTATGGGTATTTTGGGAATCAATAGAGTTGTGATATATATTTCATGTTGTACGCTACGTCAACATGTCTACCAACCTTATCAAAAAATTATCAAATTATTTACTCTATTACTAATGTAAAATCACAGGTTATGATTTATGATTTCCAAAAGAAAAAAAGCATAGGGATCACAGTTAATAAATATGATTTTTTTAATCTTTTTGGAAAACTGGTGAATTTTTAAAATATATATCATCCCTAAATTGCATTTTAAATATATGATTTTTTTTATAAAATTAAAAATTCCATGTCTAACATGCGATTTTGTGGAAGTATGTATATAATTAATATTGTATAATTAGTATTTGCATAAAAAGATTTGTGGCAAATTAGTAAGGAGACAACCATCTGCTTTAAAGACATATATATCTATCATAAACCACATAAGGTACATAAATACTAAACATCCAAGCTATAAGAGCAACAACATATCACTACTTATTAAGTCTTTCAAACATCAAACTCACAAACCATAACATAAACTAGGTCATGGCCAGTAGATGCAAACCACACACCATAAGTGACGAAGTTTTTATTGGAAAAATATTTAATGGGTAGTACACACCATATGTATATATATGTGGTAAGTAAGCACTAATTATATTTTAACACATGGATGAGGTAGAGGGTAGTTTTCAAAGTAACTACCACCTATATGGCTACACATCAGAAAATCATTGGTGGTTACTATCATGATGCTAATAGGGCATAGTAGGTTTATCTTAAAGTTATTATACTATATGTGCACTAGTAATACGAGAACCGTCTTGTAAGTAAAGATTTCATTACTCTATTTTATTTATTTACTTCATATAATAGAATCATACATATACAAAAGATATCTTTATTTATATTCAACTAAGAAATTCAATTTTCCACATTCCATCAAGATTGTAGAGAATCGGTATCCCTTACCAAATAATAAAAATTGGGTTTGAACTTATATATCAAAAAGACTTCAATTATGTAATTGGTTTATTAAATTATCTAAATTCATCATACATGTAACCTAGCTCTTCGATTCTTAAGATGTTTGATGAAGGAGACTCTTCACACATTCCTAATCCATTCCCAGCTAGCATTATTCCTGCAAAAAAATTGTTAGGGGTGAACAAACCATAGCTTAGTAAGATAATCTAACTAGACCATATATCAAGCAATAATAGCAAGTATAATTAGCAAGTATATATAATGCAACAATCAACCATATGCACAAGTACAAGCTTGGATAACCTTGGAATTTAAACAAGATGTAGATTTCACCCTCCTATCGGGTTGAAGGAACTTAGTTAGGTACAATGCTTCAATTACCCAAACGCCTAGGAGAATTAGAAAACCAAGGAAGAATTGGTACGGTACACCCTTGCAAATTAATTTCAAATATTTCTCTCATATCCTTGGAATAAAGAAACTCTACTAAATATTAGTCATTTCTTGTCGATACCATGGGTGGTGTTCCTTCATTTGCTAGCTAGTTCCTGTGAAGCCTAACATAACAAAGGTAACCTTGCGTAGAACTAAGTACATTTCATCTAGAAAAAACAAACCTCACTAGAGAACTAAAATACTTCAACCTTTTATGCAAGTAATGCAAGTTTGTGCAATGCATGACCATATCAATATTTAGTCGATTAGTATTAAGTTAGGCTCTAAGTGACCATACAATTCACAGAAAACAACATGCTTTATATATTAATTATCATACAATGTAATTGTTGCTTTTCATATGATGTTTTGGCAGACAAACATATGCCAAGCATCATGCGATATACTTAATCCCACGTCCACAAAAGTATTAATATATTATTACATATGCAACTATACTACAAGCACAAACAATATGATGAGGTCAAAGTTACTCACATGTTATCCTTACTTAATTGTCATAATAGTCTACTAGAATGTCCAAGAACTGATATGTTTCTCTTATGAAATGAGATAACAAATACTCATTATTATACTCATATTTACATAATAAATCTTATTGTGCCTTTGTGCCTTAAATTTCGAGTTTTAGTGTTCTTAATACCATTTTCTCATGTCTAACTCACTTTTATAATTTAATTAACCATTCCAAAGCTTGTAGAGTTGATTTTCTATAAATTTTCTTACAAAGTTCGAATAACTAAATTTTCTTAAGAAAAGTACTTTAAATGATTCCAAATACCGATCTTTATTCACAATATTAAACTAAGCACATTGTATTCATTTTAACTCTCATTTTGGCATATGAATAGGTATTGGAAAGCTTATTTAACGTAGTTTTCACTTATCTAGCTTAATCTTTTGTTTTGTATATTTTCCGCCACTTTATAGTCGGAACCTGAAAGGTATCATTATGATGTCTTTTATTTAGGTTTTGTATTTTAAGTCTCTTCCAAGTTTAATTCCTTGTTTTATGTATATTTGAGTAAGTTCTAGGGACTAAACTCAACTTAGCTTTACTATTCTTCTTTTGGCCGAATCATTTACTATCATTTATTTTTATTGTGTTTCTCTTGATCTTATTTTAGACACTCATCTTTTGTAAATGTGATCATCTTAACTATTATTTCTATGGTCTATATTAATTGACACTCGATATCCTTGTGATCTTATATGTGCAAAAATTCATGTTTATGTTTCCTAGAGTATTTCCCAAGTTTAGTCTCTCAATTATATCCTATATTTTCATATTAGCTAATTTGGAATTGTTCTTCTTATGTTGTGTTTTAGGAATTCTAATTTTCATACTTGGGTTGAAGGTAATATATGTTCTATAGGTATATTTTTTACTTTTTACTAAGTTCAAGTTTGTATTATCACTAATTCATATAACACTTGAGTTCTATTAAGTTGAACACTTCAAACCCTAAGTTCATAGGTGATCCAGATCTTATTCTTGTATGTTTGATCTTATATTACACATTCTTTATTCTTACATTCTCAATGAGTTGAATATGCATGTTATATTAAATTTAAGTTGAGGTTTTTTTCTAATCTCATAGTGCCGAAAGCTTTAAGGTTTTGTATCCTGGGGTTTTGTAACTTTGTTTTCTATCCCATATTCATTTCCATTCATGAATCGTCTTAGCTACATATTAAACTACTTGAATTAATCATGGAACAAGTTTATACTTTATATATGGCCGAAAATCTCATTATAGGGCATAGGTGTTCATATTATGATTTAAATGATCAATATAACTAAATACGGCCGTCGTAGGATGATCATGGTCTAAACTACAGTCATGACATGTTTTGAAGTTTTATTCCAGGAGTATTACGCCTCAATTATGGCTGTAAATGATCATCATGGTGTCCAACATGGTTGTGATGTGGGTTGTTTCCTACTTTTGAGAAGATCATAATCTTTACTACGACGATGATACATGATCACGGTTCTTACTATGGACATGATCTAAGATACTATTTATACATGTTATTTTCCTTTAGTGAACTTTGTTTAGTTAAGTGTAAGTCCATTATTTCTACTAAATTTTGATCTTTTGTTTAATTTTTTCAAGTTGTCCAAGTTCATTATGACATTTATATTTGTTAAATTTCTTGGCTATATGCCTAAATTATTTAACGTGATCTAAGTTTTATTAAATAAAACATGTTGGCATACTGAATATCCTCAGAGTAATCGAACACTATAAAATGACTAGATCAAAGGATCAACTTGAGTTTTATTGTAAGCATAAATAAAATTTAATCTTAAGAAGATGGAGAATTTACCTTGATTTAATAGAATTGCAGTAGAGACTCCTCTCTTATGAAGATAATCGAAATCCTAGTATAGAGAATAGAAATAGATGAGTTTGTTTTTATGAAGAATCAATTTCACTTGAGATACTTCTTACTTGGATACTTAATCCTTGAATTAGGAATTCCTTCTATTATTTCTAGGGTTTTTGGCGTAGTATAATAAAGGTCTTTTATCTAAGGTTTATATTTAGGGTTTTAGATGATTTTCTTGATGCATGCAAGAATACATGGTGACATTGATGCTTGATGTTTAGGAGTTTGTCTAGGCTAAGTTTGTATTTTATTTTATTTTTTTTAAAGATTTGTTTGCAATGCATAAAGGAGTTTGATATTGATGTGTGAAGTTGAAAAGTGAGTGGAGTTTTTGGTATTTATTGGTTCATTGTTGGGACAAGGAAGAGAAAGTGATATTGTTTAGCTTTTGATGTTGATTTATGTATGAGTGAAAGAGAAAGGATGTTATGGTTCGAGGCTTAAAGAAATGAATGCCTTAGTTTGTTTGCTAATTATAGGCTTTACTAGTTGGTTTGTGGATGAGTAGGGTTGATGTTGATGTTTGTTCTTGAAGGGGGATGTTGCATGACAATTGGAGCAAGTTAGGCTGGTTTTGTCTTCTAAGTCTTAATGTTATTAAATGCTAGGATTAAGTGGTGTTTGTTGACTAGATTCCTATTTCCTAGAGAAATCATGGTGAAAAGAGAATGAGAGAGTCGGTTGTATAAGCAAAGTTTGAACCATATTGTTCATAAAATGCAAGGGTCAAATGGAGGCTTCCTATTAGCTAAGATGTCCCTTTTAATTTGACTTTGTTTGGTAACTTGACGAAGTAAGTGGTTTCCTTCCTTATGCATTATAGTGACTGGCTCTACAATCCTAATTTAAGGTAAATATCGTATCTTTACTCTAATAAGTTATCTAAAAGACTAACTATCTAGGTTATCTTGTATAATACTAGGTCATACACCTAAAATTATATTATTTAGTTTAAGAAAACATCTTCTAAATTATGTTTAAGGGTTCTATGTTTTTCTTAAGTAAATCTCGAGTTGAACTTTTAAATTTAAAACTTATGTGATTGAATATTTTTAGGTTTTTGGTTTACATGATTAAGGCTTCTAGGCTCAGTAGGTTAAATTAAGATATTATACTCAGTAGACTCAAAAAATTATAAATTTCATTAGCACATATTCAAATTTTTTAACTGAACTCTAGATTTTTAGATTTCCATTTGTTTTTAGTTATATCGTGTATATTTTATCTTCAACGATTTATCTAAAAGTTCTTTTCACTGACCAATAGACTCTAAAAGTTATTCGTCTCTTATTTTCTTGATTTTTAAAGTCTAGTATTTTTATTTAGTGTGTTATAATCCTTTTATACGTAATCTTATTTTTTGATATCTTTTACTAGTCTAGAAAATTACTTATCCTATTATAAATTATACTAGAGAATATTCTACAAGGGACTTATTGCATAATAGCTGAATATCTATTTTTTTTTATTTACTTTGTATTTTTTATTTTAATTTCTAATTACTTAATTCATAATAGAAAAATTTAAAAATTACATGCCTTAATTGTGAGAGTTTGTGTGATTAGATGAAATGTAGATATTTGTTTGTGCATGCATGGCGATTTACTATTTTGGCATGAATAGAAAAGGATCAAGACTTCTTTAAGTGTGAACACATTAAATGGATGAGTTTATGTGTGTGTGAACACATTAAATGAAAATGCTCATGTGTGTGAATGCACTAATGAATGTATGTGTGAATGCATTTGTTCTCAAGTTTCAAATTCATATGGTTTAAGTCTATGATTTAGTACATATTGATTTTTTAAAGACCTAAAGAGTGAACATCTAGACTTTCTTGTAGAATATGGGGTCATACACCCATAATATATCGGTTATTTGAAGCAAAAAATCTTTTAAAATTCATTTAAGGCTTCTATATTAATATTAGATTATTCCTAAGTTGAAATCTAAAGTTTAAAGTCTATGTGATTGAGTATTTCTTAGGTTTTGTCCTAAGTGATTAAAGTTTCCAGCCCATTTGGTGAAATTAGGGTTTTAGTAGCTAAAATCTTAGAATTTTCTAACTAGCATGTTTGTATAATTCAAATTTTTATATGAGGTCTAGATTTTTAGATATTGATATGTTTATGATCCTATCACGTATTTTGTCACCAATAGGCCCTAAAAAGTAATTGTCTTAATTTGCACTTGAAATCTAGAGTTAAATGTGTAGGTTTGTTGAGTTATGGACTTGTGTTACGAAATCTTGACTTTACTATCTGAAAATATTTTATCTTGATTATTAATGATAGTAAATTTTCCAATTCTACTTTAGGATTCAAAATGCTAGAGGCATCTTGATAATTATTATATCATCATCTAATATGTGTAGACTTTATTTTCAAATCTTCTAACTATAATCGAATTGTTCAAACTTTAATATTCTTAAATTGCAAAAAATTGAGAGTGATCTTTGCGATTTTTTTTTTCAAAGTTCTTCAAAATTCTATATCATATTTTTGGTAATTATCATATTCAAGTCATGCAAAATTAGGGGGTTTATAGTTACTCACCGTATGTATCTTAAAAGTGAGATATAATACCCATTGAACCCTTTGTAGTCTTTATCTTCAAACAATGCCCTAAGTAGATTACTGGTCATCTTATAAGTTACCTAGACTACCACTACCCTACAGTCAACTATGATATCATAGATAGGAAGATTATAAACAATCACATCATCACCTATAATTAGAAAAGTTGAAAGAGTGGGTTTAAACCTAACATAAAAATACCATAAACACATGCCAATGCTCAAGAAACACAATTTGCATTTATTTTTACAATTAAATGCAACAAGTAATGGTTTATTATCTTTGATTTTAGGCATTAAAAGCAAGATAGAGATAACTTATACATAGTAAATTATATTGAAAGGTATAAATATTTTGTGTGATTAAAAAATTGATCAATATTTTACAAAACAACTTTAATAAGGAATTGACATTTCAAATAATTGAAAAAAAAACTAATATTATATAATGTGGTGCAAATGAGGGATCTCTTTTTTTTTTTTTTTAATCTACTTATCACTCACTTAAAATATTGATCTCATATTTAACTCATCTTATAAAATATTAATATATTTTTTTAACTACTCGAAATATTGATCTCTTATTTGAACGTATCTTCAAACATAGTTGTTTTTTAGTAAAGATAACTCTATATACAGACACGCTCACACACATACGTATAAATATAATACACATATATTATATAACATACATATATATGCTGACTGTTGAGTTATCCCTGATATCTATCGAGTTTATAAGTCCCTAAATTGAACCACATTAATTGAATACGTTACTCCATGTAAGGATAATATCGCATACATATGCTCGTGATGCTATGCTACAATCAATGACACTCCCGCTCTTTCATCCACAACTAAGTACATGCAATACAACAGAATATTTGGTTAAATATTAGTTAATCATTTAATAGTTGCCTAAACATGTACAAACAACAAATACGACATATTATGTACCTTTTATTAATGTGTCGCAGGGTATTTGAAACTCAAAACTCTTACAACCTGATAAGAAATACATCCACTTGAAAACAATCTTCACACTAGGTGCTTAGGTGGTTGTGTGTGTATATAGATATACATCATTTTTCTTTTTTAGTTGATGTTTTAATAATAATAATAATAATAATAATAATAATAATAATAATAATAATAATAATAATAATAATAGCAGCCGCCGCTTTTATCTTCTCCATACTTTGTTTTAATTTTTTTTTTACTATTACAATGGGAGGGGGAATCGAACCCGAAACCTCTTACTTAAGAGTCCAGAGAAGGTACATTAGGTTACAAAATTAGTGGAATACTTTGTTTTAATTCCTATGCATCTTTTTGACAAAATATTTCTACCGCTTGTTCAGGATTATCATACTGCTACATTACAAATTCATCAAAATATACATATATTATTTATACATATTCAGTTCTTGAACTCTTGATCACGCTTATGCATCACTTAAAAATATTAAAAGTCATAGCTTTTTACAACTTTTCCACTGCTTGAAAGATTGATGTGAGCGGCTTACTTCGTTTGCAATTTTACATATATATTTTTCATGTTATATCAAGTCATATTTTAAAAAAAGGATAAAGTAATAACTACTATCTAAATTTTGACAAAATATGTAATTAGGTACCTAAATTTTAAAATTGATCATTTTAGTACACGAACTTTTAAATGTGTCAATTTAGTACTTGAAAAGTTCTATGATTGATCAATATACATTGGTAGAGAATTCGGCATAGGATGCGAAAATAAGGAGGCGAAATTTGCTTCTTAAAGAATCATATGCGAATTTCACCTCCTACAAGCAATATGAGACGAATTTCCCCATCCAGTCAGTAGATGAGGCGAAATTCACCGCTGACTAGGACAATGAGGGGAAATTCACCTCATGATCCCAGTCAGCGGTGAATTTTGCCTCATGCAATCGCCTCATATTTGTCTTATATATACCATCGCGCTCTCTCTCTCTCTTACACACACACACACACACACACACACTCTCTCTCTCACACACACACACAGACACACACAGATCACTCCACTCTCACACGCTCTCTCTCACACTCTCTCTCACACACACATATCACTTCACTCTCTCACTCTCGCACGTTCTCTCTCTCTCTCTCACACACACACATACAGAGATCACTTCACTCTCTCACTCTTGCGCACTCACACACTCACATCCTTTCCCACTCTGTGTTTCCTACACACCCATACACACACACACACACCTCACCTGCATACACTCACTCACGCTCCCACCTACAGGCACACTTCTACCCACGTGCGCACACATACACACACACCAGTAAAAAAGAAAGAAAACAACCTTTCAATTTGTCAAATTCAATTATAGGATAAATTTATTTCTCTTTGTTTAATTTTTATCCTATTATATTTTATATGAAAATAATTTTTTATAATAAAATTGGTCTTTGATTTATATTTTTAAATACTAGTAGTGATATATATATATATATATTTTTATTTATTAATGTGTATTTAATTTGTAGTTATGTGTATTTGTTTGTACTTAAAAAATTTGTATATTTTTAGGATGTAGTAATTACATATATTATTCAATCTATGTTTATTATGTTTAATAGCATGACACATAGATTAAATATAAATATTGAGATGTTAATATTTTTATGTTTAGTAATTAATGTATGTTGAATTTATAGGTATGTATTTGTTATTAGTAATTGAAAAATTATATATATATATATATATATATTTAGGATCAAGTAATTATATATTATTTTGAGCTTGTTTAATGTGTTTAGCTTAATGACACACATAATAAGTGTAAGTATTGAATTGCTAGTACTTATATATTTAGTAATTAATGTATGTTTTATTTATATTTATATATTATATATTATTAGTAATATAAAAAATTATATGTATTTAGGATCTAGTAATGACATATTATTATCTAATACATGTATGTTGTGTTTACCTTTATGACACGTAGATTAAATATATTATTTAAATACTATTATTTGTATGCTCAAAAAAATTATATATAGTTAGAATCTAACAATTATATATTATTATTTAATACATACGTAATGTGTATAACTTCATGACACGTAGATTAGATATCGTTACTTAAATGCTCTTATTTGTATGTTTATCATTTAATTTATGTTGAATTTGTAGTCATGTATTTCTTTGTAGTGATTCAAAAAAATTATATATATATATATATATATATATATAGGATCTACCAAATATATATTATTATATAACACATACATATTGTGTTTAATTGCATGACATGTATATACTTTGATAATATGTTAAATGAACATATAGTGTTCCAATATTAGATGCTTGGATACTTATTGGAGAGTTATCTAATGTGATTAAGATGTAGTAATTAATTAAATGCCAATTTAGGATGCCTGCATGAACTTGGCATAGACATGTGATTTGACAACAATGCAACATAGAAATGGTGTTAGAGAATTTTTAGAATTTGCTGTAAACCATAAGAGAGCAGATGGATTGATTAGATGCCCTTGTAGAGATTATCTTAGTAGTTCATGACAATCTATTTAGATTATTGAGTATCATCTCCTCAGAAGGGGAATGGCTTATGCCTACTCCCTTTGAATTTTTCATGGTGAGGATGTAGATGAATACAGGGTAAATGATAATATTGTTATGGATGAAGGGAGTAATCCACCTGAATATACGAGCTTTGAATATGAAGCAGGTCAAGAACTTTTGGAAGACATTGCTGCTAACATAATTGGTCTTGATGGAGATGATGTTGATAGCGAAGACGAAAGTAGTGGGTTTGATGGAGAGGAGTGGACTAGAATGTTTGAAAAAGCAAAGAGTCCAGTATATCCGAGCTGTATAAAGTTCTCATTATTATCAACAATACTCCAAATGATAAATCTAAAGGTTGACGGTAAACAGTCAGTGATGTTATTCAACAATTTGCTTGAGTTAATAAAAAGTTTGTTACCTGCTGGCAATTTGTTATCTGTATCATACTACGAAGCATGGAAGTTTTTAAAGCAGTTAGGCATGGATACAAATATAATTCATGCTTGTAAAAATAATTGTGTGTTGTTTCGAAAAGAATTCAAAACTCTTAATAATTACCTAGTGTGTGGGAAAGAAGGTGGAAGCTTCATTCAAGAAAACAGAAAACAGTACCGGTTAAGGTTTTATGACATTTTCCATTAATTCCAAGATTCCGGCTATTTATGTGTCGGAAGATGGCTCTAGAGATGAGAATGGCATAAAGAAAAGTATATATTGATGGATGGTGTGTTGAGGCATCCTGTGGATTCTAAATAATGGAAGGGATTAGATGGCAAATATCCTTGGTTCGCGTCGGTCCTCTGTAGTGTGCGATTAGGACTTGCCACTGATAGGTTTAATCCTTATGCAAACATGAGTACAACGTACAATGTGTGGCTAGTTATTATGTTTGTATACAATATTCCACCATGGAGATATATGAAGGAGCCATATATGAAGATGTCTCTTTTAATATCGGGCCGAAATCACTAGGTAAAGATATTGATGTGTACTTACAACCTCTTATAGAAGAGCTAGAAGAACTTTGGACAAGTGGGGTCAAAACACTGGATGTGATGGAAGGACGGATATTTCGAATGCAAGCTATATTGTTATGGACTATTAACGACTTCCCAGCTCACGGTGACATTTCAAGCTGGATGACCAAGGGTTATAAAGCATGTCCTATATATAACGTCGACTGCACGAGTGGATATTCAAATAGTAAGTTTCACTATATTTTAAATAAAATATTACTATTAATAAATTTGTGGTATTAATTATAAAATTTTTCATAAAATATCCATATTAATAAAATTTGAATATGGAAATTATAACTTTTCGTAAATAAATAAGCAAGGTTTTTTTTTTTTTTAAATACATATTCAAATATGAGGCGAATTTCGCCTCTTATATTTCCTGAGGCTAAATTCGCCTCATGTGAAAAATAATGTAGCGACACTCGCCTTCTTTTTCCTAACACGGCGACCCTACAGATGTGAAATTTTGAGGCAAATTTTTGCCTCAATAGCTCTACTGAGTCGAAATTCCGACCTACTGAGGTGAAAAAAATCGCCTCTCAAGTTTATCTTTTTACTAGTGATAATACCTAAAAGAACTTATTGGTAATAACGTTGGAATACATAAAAAGTTTTTTGAAGTACCGAATTGATAAATTTCAAAATTCAGGGACTAAATTGACCAATTTTAAATTCTGCTACTTAATTATATATTTTATCAAAGTTCAGGTACCATTCGTAATATTAATCCTTAAAAAGATAACAATAGATTATATTATATACTAATTATGCAATATCATGTAACATAGTTAAAGTTAATTATATACATTTACATGCTTGAGGATGCACAGAGTGCTGTGAGTGAAAAATAAATATAAAATTAAAAGTAGTTATATAAAAATTAATAGCAAAATTAAAAGAAACTCTAATTAAAAAAAAAAAAAACACAAAAACAAACAGAAAGAGGAAATGGACATGAGAACATGGAATATTGGGACGAAAGTGGAAAATATAGCGCTATTTTTAGGTAAAAGAAACTACTAAAAAAATCGCCAATGGTGAATTAGTCCGTTTGTTTTAATATATTCTAATTATTTTAACATTATATTTTTATTATTTTCAAATATATGTTTATCAAAAAACAGATATTAACGAAAAACTGATAGTTTTACTCATAAAATGATCAAACAGATACGATATAAATATGATATAGATAAGTGTAGATGTGGATCAAATACAAATATGATATTATATGTGTTTACTAAATAGACCCTACCTGTAAGTGGAAAAAAAATGATAGAAATAGTAATGACAAAATGCATAAATAAATTGAAAAAATGAAATTAAAAATTTATATTTTATGTATTAAAAATATGAAGTCCAATATGGGTATTTGCTTAATATTAATAGAGATCCTTTTCATGGATTATTGGATCCATCTATAAGCGTTCGTTTTTAAGTTTAAAGCCACCAAACAACAGTTCCAATAGACTTGATATTAAAATAGTTCATTTTACTTAAAAATTAATTAAATCACTCTCTCTCTCTCTCTTTTCCGGTAATCAAATCACCTTTGTCTATTACTTTTAATTTTACAAAAGCTAATTTTACTAAGCTACTTCCACTAACATTCGTGACCATATAGTAATGTATGGTCAAATTTTGACAATATTGATTTCATGCCCTAAATCAGTGTCCCAAACTCAAAAGATAACTTATAATATTCAATCATCAAATGAAACCATCAAATTGCTTACACTAAGATATTATAGTAGTAAAAAAAAAAAAAAAAAAACATTTCTAAACTCATATTATGATATTTGAAGCCTATCCTTTATGTCTCTTGTTAGGTATCAAAAACCTTAAATAGCTGGCGATTCCTATACATAGCAACGTAATTAACTTATATAATCTTTTTATTAGATTGAATGAATCACACTCTGTACTTTTCGGAGTAAACCCTATAGGGTTAATTCTTCTAATCTTTATTATATTCATATTATCGAGATTAGTTAAATTTGGATAATGGTGGTTTGGGTCCTCAATTTAGTCGCTTGATACATAGTGATTCCTGTAGAAGTTCATTTAAATTTAAAATTGTTGTTCAACAATTTTTAAATTAGTAACTGAGATGAGAATGGGTCAATACAAAAATAAAAATTTCCTTTTAAAATTTCATTCTAAACACGCACTCTCCACCCTGTTATAACTACTAAAGCCTTATATTATGGTTTAATCACATCCCAAGCATATTTTCACAGTAATTCTTCAAACTTTCTTATAAAAATCAACAATAGTTCAAAATTTTCTTGAAATCCTTCGAATGCAAATTTCGTACTTATTAATTGCACACTAATGAGAATTTTATCATAAATAAAAATAAAATTTTTTAGGTCACTATCCGCATTAGAAACCATTAACCCTAAAACGAAATTACTAACTTTTATATTTTCAAGAATATAATATGACATTTTACATTTTTGGATATTTCATTCTCTCCCACTCAAAAAAACTTGCAAAAGTTTCCTCTTTCCCCTCTCAAGTAGTTTTTTTCGTTCTATTTAATTAGGGCTGTGAAAAAAATCAACCGAACAGATCCGAACAAAAATTTCGGTTCTTTTTTGAAACGGTTCAGTTCGGTGAATAGCAAACAATTTGTGATTCGGTTCAGGACTCTGAACGGAACCATATGGTTCGAATTGAACCAAATCGTGTTACATAATTTTTAAAAAAATTAAACATATTATTTTTACTCTTAATTGTTTCATTAAAAATTAATTGTTTTTGAAATTTGTGACTTAAATATGTGTCATTCATGAGAATAAAATTGGATTTATCAATTTATGTTTTAATTTTATGTTATCTACAAATAAGATAGTTTTTAGATTTTAACATTTAGTATTCTAACTTATGAATTAATTTTTTTTTCCCTTTGTCTTACTAATTCTATTATTTAGTCACTTATTGATTTATATAATTGATAATATCTTAGTTAGAAGCATATGAAGGATTAAATTTTGTATCTTATATTGGGATAAAGTCTAAGATACTATTATAGTTCAAAATAATTAAAAAAACAATGAGACTAATTATGATTATAATTTTATAATGGATAAAATTTCTTCCTTTCTATAAGTTTTACATATTTACTTGGTAAATGATTAATTTTAAATATTGTTGTTTATATTTACATTAGTTATAAGAAATATGTAATGAAAGTTTTTTGATAGAATATAGTTTTATTTTATGAATAAAAATGGTTTGAATCACAAACCGAATTATTTTTTTTGCCTTTTTGGGTTCAAAAAAATTATGAACCAAACCATATGATTAGGTTTGAATTTAAAAGAAAAAACCAAACCGTAAAATATGATACAGTTCGATTCAAGGTGCAAGTTGAACCGAACCATACCGTGCACATCCTCATATTTAATTAGTCTATTGTATTTGAACAAATTTAATCACTCCGATTTCTGAGATTGCGTGCACTATCTTAATAAGTCTTTAACTAAAGTAAGATTCAACTAAACGTTCAATGGTTCTAAGGTGATGGCCTGATCTGGGTCTTGTACATACTTCTACGATGACCATAAAACAACCAAATATCAATAGTTGGTCGTATATATGTTTGACTCTGATTAAGTATATATCTGTATAATTCATCATATATATGTTACTTATTATGGTCACTCGTAAAACATATTTATACTTATATATCATATTCTCCCATTTCAAGTCTATATTTTGACTTACCCTCATCAATTTTATCAAACATTTCTAGATCTCCTTAACTCACTGTTGATTTCTCCTTAATCAGCTTGCTAATGCGTTCTATATCCTATTTTTTAATCTATCAACTCGTACAATTTTATCATTCCACTACTTAACTCCATTTCCATATGTTTCCTGCATGCACTTACCTACAACTCTTATCCCATAAATTCCTTCGTGTCCATATTTCTTCATTTATTTGACAACACTTTCATTTCCATTAAACTATTAATAATTTGTTCTTGTTTATGCTATTTATCATTACCAATGACCTTCATCCCTAGCAAAAGTATCCCAAATTTCCTATTCTTATTGCAATATTTAGATTTGAGCCTATTCCAAATGCTCATTGACAAGTCTCTAGATAAGGTCAATTCTCGTAAGCCTCATGTGTCTCCAATTCTGATACATCTTAACTCTTCAATGAAAACCATTTTATCTTAAATCTACTTGTCTTTCTCTGCTTGTCATGCATCATCTTTTGTTATAGATAGGAATTTGGTTACAAATACTACAATAATCACACTTGTATATGCATGTCCATGATCGATACCTTATATTGCTTTATTTATTACATTTGTAGTCTAAATTTATTACTTCTTGTATGTATATATAAGTATGTAACCTTTTATAATGGTTAAAATTCGATGCGTAGTCTGCCTTCTTTAGTTGAGTTTTATATAATCCTATTAAATTCACTTTACTTATTCATTTATTATAAGCATAATTATTGATTTTCATTGTCGCTTTCTCTGAGGGTCTTATAATTTATTTTGTCTCAAAAGCATCAACACCATCCATTGAAGTCCATTGAATTATCCAACTAACATAACAAATATAGAAATTAGCACAACAAATCAAGGTTATGAAACTCATAATTTATATGGAAGCGTAAGATAGTTTGGAAACGTAGAAAAATAAGTTTCTACAATCTATACTGAATAGCTTTGAAATGCTATAAATATACTTATAGAAGTCGTAAAAAAATTATGAAATATATGATGGATGTAAAAAAGAGAAATTAAGTTCTTTTTTTCATAATAACTTTTAATCCATAATATAAAAAGAGAAAGTAGAGGCAAGTTAAGTTCTTTTCTATTATTTGGTTTAAAAAAGTTATGAATTGAACTTTTCAACTTTTATCTTAAAATTTTAATTATATGAAAAAATAAATAAGTTTTCTTATAAACTTTATAATTATAACTTGACTTGAATAAATTTTATAAATTTAGAACAAAGTTTGGGAGGGTGGGGGGTAGGTGGGGAAGAGAGAGAGAGATAATGGAAACAAACATTGCAAATGTGATATATATCATTATAATAGTTGATAAGCTTGCAAAAACATGATTGTATTTTTTATATTTTAGTCTATTTGACTAAAATAGGTCAAATCAGTAAATTCGGTAAACTTGATTAAAAATATAAGATTCTATAAAAAAAAAAAAAGATTCTACACATGAGTTAATTCTAAATGACATATTAAAATTGTAAACTTGTAGAATTGTATGGATAAAATCATGCTGTTAATAAGGATGTAACTGAGGTGGGTTTGGGATGGGTTATATAAAACTCGAACTTGACTTGCTTCTCCATAGGATTTCTTAAACTTGACCTAAAACCCTATAGGGTTTTGATTATCATACCTAAACCTTCCCCTATAAGGTTTCGAGTTGACCCGAACCAACCTACCCCTACAGGGTCTTTCATTTTTTTTTTCTAAATTTTTATGTTTTAAGGTCATTTTGGCATGCTATTATTTTTTTAAGGATTTATATAAAGGTTGTAGAACCTTAAAAATCATTCGTTTAATTTTCTTGCTTATTTTAATTTTTGGTTGGTTGGGTGGGTGGGGTGGAGGGATTATGTGGGTGAAGATTGTGCTAAATAACATTTGTAATATACATCACAAAATCTAAACTAGCATGTTTTATGGAGGTAATATTAATGTTAGAAAATATACATGCAATGATTGTTCAAATATCTAATTAAACAATAAAAAATGTCATCTTGATAAGTAATATATACTTCTACTGAAATAATATCTCAAGAGATTTTTCTTCTTAAGAATATTTCTTAATTGAATTTTTTATAATTTTATTTTATATTTTATCATAATTTATTGGGTCGAGTTTTGTATTGGGTCATCCTTATGACCCATGATCCAATCCTAAATCCTAAAATGTCATAAAAATTTTCCCAAAATGTCCCCAAACTTTCAAGGGTTAAAACTAGTAAGGCTTTTATTAGCTGGTCAGATAACCTACAACGGCCTGCGCAATTGTATCCCTAGATTTTAACAACTGTACAATAAATAATTCAATTATATATATATATATATATATATTTACGTTTACTCTTATACTTTTATTATCTTTATCAAGTTTTGTGATAATTAATTTTCATATAACTCAAAACAAGTACACACATAACCAAGGCTAAGAAATATTAGCCGTGGCTAAACCAACCATGGCAAGACTAACGACTTGACACAATTCAACCCAACTTACATGACATGATATGACATAACACATGTTGGGAAAACTTGACGCACTTTACACGACAGAGTTCAAACATGAAGGAAATGTTAACTTATCAGTCTCATCCCATGTGCCCATGTCATATTTTGCAATCTATAAATATTTTATATATATAATACACATGTTTATATGTACATCATAATGGTTATAAAGGAAGTTAGTAATATATAATATATATATATATATATAACACATATAGTTATGTTACATGTATCACATATTTTATACGTATTAAATATAATTAATGTAATATATAAAATGTCGTATATACGTTTTATGTGTTAATATATAATTATCCAATATGTTATTTCCCTTAACTATGTCCGGCTAATTTTCCTTTTAAGGTATAAATGTAACCATGCTCTAAAACCTTATTAAACCTTTGTATCATGCGATAAAGTTTCATAGTATAGGTAAACAAATTAAGGCACTGTACTTAGATAGTAAAGCTCTAGTTTGTTTAGAAATTATATCAAAAGAGTCAGCTCAAAAACCCTTTGATAAGGCTGTTTGAGGTAGAGTTTGCCGTGATTTGGCCTTGTGGGTTATGGCGTGGACATGAGGTTTATTTTCTAAAAAAAACATTGCTCCACTGATCAACTATCTTAAAAAAAAATTGAATGAAGGATCAGAACAAAGAAAACTCACGGGCAAATAGGAAAACAAAAAGGAGAAAAACCCAGAAGACAAATGAACAAACAAACACGAAAAATATGGAAGAAAACAGGAGAAGCAGACACGGAAAAGGCAGAAGAAATATCATGAATTTACTGTTTGGCACTGTAGCATAGGTTATTGTAGCAACTTTTTAGGGTACTGTAGTACTTTTTTTTTTTTCTGTAGGAGTATGTTACTGTTTTACTATAGCAGTAGGTCACTATAGCACTTTTTACTGTTTTAATTCTGAAAAAATTTTCTATAAAAGGCGAGCAGGGTTTAGGTTTAGGTATGGAGAAAAAAAAAAAAGAGAAAAATATTAGAGAGTATCTGAGTGTTTTGTGAGAAAAATTTCTAAGAGTTTTAGTCTTGCAAGTATATCCTTGTAATATACTTCCACCGTATTCAATAAAACTTTTGTAAGTTTCCCTTAACCATATCCGGTTAATTTTCCTTTTAAGGTATAAAGGTAACCATACTCTAAAACCTTATTAGATCTTTGTATCATGCGATAAGATTTTATAGCATGTGTAAACATATTAAGGCACCGTACTTGGATAGTAAAGCTTTAGTTTTTTAGAAATTATACCAAAATGGTCGGTTTAAAAACCCTTTGATAAGGCTATTTGAAGCAGAGTTTGCCGTGATTTGGCTTTGTAGGTTATGGAGTGGACATGAGGTTTATTTTCTAAAGAAAACATTGCTCCACTAATCAACTATCTTCACTTTAATTGTTTATTCCTGCCATGAAGTCTTTTCTCGTGGCACAAAGATCCTGATTATAAGAAATGGCTAAGAAAAATATATAGCATATGAATTTTATATACGAAATGAATTATAAATACATATATAAGCCTATAGTTTATTTTTGTATGTGCAACACACACAAAAATGTCTTTGTAACTTATAGACTTCATATATAAGCTATATATATATTCATCTTATTTTCGTCTGTTTGGTGTCTTGTTAATATCCACTCAAAGTGGACGTGTTTATCATTATACAATTGTGAAAAAAAGTACACATATACCCTTTTTCAAAACTAAACACTAAATAAATATTTAAAAAGTTAAGACTTATTTATCTTTCACTTTATTCATTTTTCGAAAAATACCAATTACAATTTTTTCCAATACGTAAAATTATTTTTTAACATTTTCTCTTAAAAGCACGTAAATCTTTGCATCCTAATTATCTCACCCTAATAACAACATTTATCATAGTTATAAAATAGAAACAAATAAGATATAGATTTAATTGTTATTCAAATGTTAAACTTTAAATAGATATAAATTAGATACAAATAAGATATAGATAGAAAGACAATCTAGATAAGTCGTAATATATACATACTTTTCTTTTCTCCAACACAATATATAGATTCTTTAACTATTAATTTGTTACATATATATAACATAGGTTATATATGTTAGAGGTAAGATGTTCACATTATTTTAATTTTCTCTTCTCTCTAGAGAAACAATTAAAAAAAAAAAATCCACCTTACAAGTGGTAACACCTTTTTCTAATATAGAAGTAATAGAAAAAATGTTGGCCGATAAAAGAATTCTTAGTTCAATTTGCTAGTAAATAAGACAATAAAATATATTTTTAAAATAGTTATTATCGAAGTATGTTGACCGTTTAGGAAAGAGAGCTTTGTGACGGTATATCCAATATAAAAGTCTTTGAGTGGTAGTATAAGCAAACATGAATTTCAAATGTTGCAATATCTTCTATGCATATTTAGAAAACAACCATAATAATGTAATAGAAAAAACAAGTATGTTTTAAATTCAAATTTATTCATAACTGAGCATATAACCTAGAAAATTCATAACCTTATACATACTATACTGTTCTCCTCATAAAATCCTGGAATTCGTAAAATATGTCTCCAAATGCTTAGTGAGGGCAGCAGAACTGATGGGAATTAAGGTGATTTAAGCCCTGTACAATCTTTGCAAGTTCTTAAAGGGATGATTGCACAAGTCAGAGCTAAGAAGCTCGAAAAAACATTTGATCCTTTTTTTGTAGATTGAGGAGCTGAAAATAGGTTAGTAAGTTTACTAGAAACTGGATGGACAAAAAATAAAAAAAAAAAAAACAAAAAAAAGTTTAGTAAAGGCTGGACCAAGGGGTGTGGATTTAATTTTAGCTTAGGATCAAATCTTGGATTTAGGTGCGAGTTTAGCACATTATGCAATGAGCAAGGAAGGGTGACCTAGAGACGAAGAATACATCAACCCAGCCACTAAAGTTGATGAGGTGAAAGTAGTAGCAAATAGGTACTTGGTAAAATGAGACAAAGACTGGTTAGTGATAGTTCTGTGATTTTAGGTCCTTGTTTTGAAGGAAACGAGCCAACATAAAGAAGTCCTTATCTTCGGTTGTGGGCTACGTTGGTCTTACGGCGAATTCCATAATTTAGGTCCTCATAACGATATTTTTTCTATTTTGTGAAAGTTTTAGATGTGTTATAACTTTGTATAGACAATTCCATTTTGTTTGTTGTTTGTGGTGTTTTATTTTTCCTTTTATTTACTTTGTTTTTGTAAGTTTTAGGTAGTTCTATTTTTGGTAGTTTTCAAATTCTATTTATAGTATCTTTCAAGTTTGCATATAAGTGTATGCCCTAGGGTGAAGAACATTTTAGTTTTATCAATAGAATCAATTTTGAGTTGCCTTTGTTATTTTCTTCCCAAAATCCTGAATTCCTTACTGTTTTCAATTTTGGATACTTTTTATCTCGGCATTTATAAAATGAGCAAAGTATTGAAGATCATTTTCTGATATTGGCATGCGAATCAAGGGAACGTGATAATTTTCATAATCTTTTGTTGCATTAGAAGTTGAACAATTAGGATTGGCTAAAGACTAGTTGACCGAGGGTGGTCGACAAGGGGTAAGTCAATCGATCATTCTTTGCCAACCCCATCTATGGATCTTTCAGTGTTCCTTTTCATGTGTGAAGTGTCCAAGTTATCCATGAGCATTTTCTTCTAATATTTTAGGTTGTTGTTAATTTATTTGACAAGTTATTACTTTAGCTTTCGTAATTGAGTTATGTTATCCTTTTAGAAATTATATCTTTTATTTGTCCTATAATTATAAGATTATTTGTTTTTCTTTTCTAGTGTAGGATTGAAGCTTGTAAATAGACCTAAATTATTCTTTTTGTAACTAATATTACTAGTGAGAAAATCTTCTTTTTGATTCCTTTAAGAACTTTGAGCTCTTCAAGAACTATATTGTTGTGCAATTCTTCATTATATCGAAGTTCATGGTTGATATAATTCTCATGATCACAATTTTCATATCAAGGTGTTATAATTTACTCCATAAATGAGTTATGGTTTTTATACAATTATATCAAGATTCGTGAGATTACCAACCTTATGATTAAGTATAATATATCCTCTCGTTCTAGGTTGGATATTTCATCGGATCAAAATGCACTGATTGATTCCTAAAGTCCGGAATTCTGCACCAACGTGTGAGGCACGCATTATTAACAGTTTCTAAACTAATGCATCCTTTTTATATTTCAATATTACACTTGGATGATGATGGAGAAATGAAACCAATCCGCATGAATGAGTAATTATCATCCAACTTTTAACGTCACCTTTGGTTCTTTCTCGCTATGTCAATAGACAATAATCTTAGCTGATGATGTGGTTGTCGGTACCGCATGCATATTGAAGCACCTAATTTTAATATATAATTTCAAAAACTAGAGGATGAGAATTGTTTTATGCACTAAATATTGAAAAGTTGACGGTTGAGCACTTTTAAATATTGTACGATATTACCATATCCCCATATATATATAATATCTACATATCGCCACATATGATTGATTAATCAGTTCAGACGCATAGGTACATGTATGTGCACGATCTAGTTCTATTTCTAACTAAAACATGTCGGAGCAGATTTGATGTCAATGGGTATGTCAAGTTCAAATTGATGCCAACCTTTGAAATGACAACAAATTTCTAAGTTCATTGTTGCTAAACTGTGGAATCTTATCATTAAGATCTATTGCTGATAATCATTGTCCCCACTAATGCTTCAGTTGATCTCTGCGCGAAAGGCCGTTAGGTACATATTTAGTGCAACAGCAAATTATACTTTTGAAAGCACAAGCAGCAGGTTAGAGTGACAAGGTACAGGGTTACTGGCCGATCAAGTTTGATGGGTGTGCTGGTTGATCTTGAATCAGACTAGAGATGAGACATGCATGTAGACGTGATTGAAAAAAGCGTGGAAGGAGAACAAACAAACTTGATGTCCGGATTGCACGCGTGTGTACGGGCTGGGGTAGGGGCTGGGGTAGGGGTAGGGGTAGCTTTGTGTCGAAATGCCTAGAATCTAAGGTTATATACGTATTTATTGCCTTACTTCTTATATATTGGTTAATTTGTTGCTAACTATTTTTTGTGCGAGTTTTATATTATTTATCTTTTAACACACTCGCTCAAGTCCAGTAGCTTTGCTAAGCTGTGACTTGCCTTTTTCATTTATCTTAGGTTTTTTTAAGCCCCTTTTTCTTCATTGTCTGATGTTTTATTTTATTTATTTATTTTTATAGGCCCTTTTCTATTAGGGGATGCTAGGATTTTTTAGACAATTTTTTTGAAATGTTTTTTGTTGTGAGGAATAGAGCTCATCTAATATCCCTTGTTGAAAGTACATGGACCCTAAATTTATGTGTGGTGTAGCTTTATGTTTAAAATATTAAAGGTCTAAGGTTATCCACACTTACTACTTTACTTCTTATATTTTAGTTAATTTGTCTTTAACTATTCCACCTAGGACTTTTATAATTTTCATCTTTCAATGGTTTGATATCCTAAAGAATCATTTTAGTAGAGTTTCCATGTTATTTCAAACTTTAGCAATATGCAAAACGTGTAGGACAGAAGAGTAGGAAAGAAGAGCACAGCTTCATATCTTTAAATTTGGAAGTCTGATCCTGACCACCAGATAATACCAAGATGATGGTGGAGATTTGATATTGTTATGACCTTAAAATCGATTCTGATGATTTATTGATGACATTTGTTCGTTCTCTCTCTCTTGCTCGATATGGCTTGAGGAAGCTTGCCTACCTAGTTAAAACAATTTATAAATAGGTATTACACGCCATGCGTTATATGTATGATATGTAAATAATAATAAAATATTGATACATATAATGTATTTAAATTACTGGTGGTATAATAACTCAAAGGCTTATAATAATAATAAAAAAAAAAAAAACCATTTTCAAACAACTAAACCTTAGCCCTTATTTTTACTCATATAACCTTTCGAATTTGAATGAATCCTAAATGAGATTTGATAGACCTCTTTCGAGTCTAATTTTTGCATGGGAGACAATCAAATAAATTTGAAAGTAGAATAATCAGTCCAGTAATCATATTTCAAGTTTGCTAAACTAGTCCTTCTTATAATTTTTTTATTGAATATGGTCTTTCGGTCCTATCACTGTTCCAATATGTTGATTCATGATGTTTGGATCAACAACCTCATTATTAAAATGACCCTCTCCGAGCTATACACCGGAGACATGCATGCTATATATAGCGAGGGATGAAGTATAATGGAAAATATATCGGACGCATTCATTTTGCGGGTATCATTATAGCCAACCAGCTTATCCAGATATTTCTTAATATATGATTAAAAAAAAATGGACTTGGACAAGCATATATTAATTATTGCAACAGAGTTGGACGGTAATACAAAATTGTATACTCAAGCAACTTCATAAATTAGAGGATATGAATTGTTTTCTTGAAGAGATTATAAGAGAAATAAATCAACTGCATAATTCCTATTGATAAGTCTAATAGATGCTGCAATATGAATTATATAGGAGCAAAAAGAAAAATAAAAAGAAGTTTGATCACCAGAGCCAATGATTTGAACAAATAAGACCACAGAGAGCAATAACGTCTCTTATTATAAGATTTCAATCAATAAACTGCATAAAATTGCCAATAATGTTAATTAAAAAAGAAAGTATATGTATACCATTTATTCGTAAAGAAAGATATAAAAATTTATATGTAGATCTCTTGGTTTTTTTTTTTTTTCCAAATAACAATAAATAACACAACCAAGTTGTGGATGAAAAGAAAAAAAAGTGTAATACATTACATTCATTGCATGTTCTTATTTGTGTACAAAGGAAAACATAAGGACAAGGGAAATAAAGGGGAAAAAGAAAGAAAGATTCATAAATCTTTACACTTTACACATGTCTTTGTTGGCAACGGCATGCACTTATCCAATGCACACAGATCACTCGCAGTCCAAACTCTAAACTTAATTTCATACTTTTTTTTTCTCCGAGGGACGACTGAGACTAGCTAGTTAACACGCCATACATGGATGGACTAATAATATATTATTAGTATTAGTAATATTTAGATATAATGATCTGTCTGTCGATCATAGATGTGATAAATTTGTGCCCATAAATTTTTTTTCTTCTCCATGATGAAAACCAAACAACACCAATGTCGAAAAAAGATTCATCAAATACTAATGCAATACGTGCTCAGATAAATTTGTTTAGATAAATAATAGGTAAGTACGTTTAATATGTTTTTGGTAAATAATGGTAATATATATATATGTATGTATGTATGTGTCGGAGTAAAGCACGTGTAATAACTTTTTATAAAGAAATTACACAAAATTGTATTTTCTAAATGAATCACTTGTGCAAAATGCGATTTAACAAAAGTGTTACAATACTAAATCATATCTTGTAAGTGCAATTAATATATGTTTTATATGAATCGCATATAGAGCTACGATTCACCTATGGTTATATATGAATCGCATGTGTTATATGTGTACAACATGTTAAACATGCGAATCAGGTGAAAATTTATAAATCGCTTAATAGACTCGATTTAATATCGGTAATTTAGTAATTATTTTATGTAATTTATATTTATGCAAACATTATTTGAATGACCTATAATCATGTAATTTCTTCTCAAAATTTTATCAATATTTATAGTTACATGATTAATTTAGGTGTTATTAGTATTAAATGTTTTATTTTAGTAACACAATATCATATCAAGGCAGTAAAGGGAAGTTAGAGTGTGAGTCAACACAATTGACGGGACAAAGTTTTTAGGTTTTTATGCCATATGAAATAGTGATAGTGAGAAAAATTAAAATGAGATTTTGAATAATTATACGAAAAAAGAATCAACCAAAAAAAAAAAAAAAAAAAAAACTATAGTGTCCAACAGCATCTCTGAACGTGCCGAACTCGTGTCATTATCTGAGGGAACATTGGGGTTGTTTCAATACCTTCATTATTGTAAAGTGGAATAATAGGTCGAACAAAGAATTAATAGTTAAATGCAACTCACCTACAACTTAAGCATTATTTCAACACTTCGCCGCAAAAATCATAATTATAAAATCCCTTATGGTGTGCGCGACAACTAAATTTTTTATTTTCAACTCAACCCACGACTCCGTGCATGGATCTAAGTGAAAACATGTGTACATTTTAAAAAAAAAAAAAGATGTTGGCATGGAAACGAAATAGGAGATTAAAGTTTTTGAAATGATATATAATAACCTGATATTTTTATTAAAGAATTCAAAATTTTATTCTAGCTAGTACTTGATTTTTCAATAAAAGGGTAACGGCCAGACGAAAAGTGAGCGGCTTTGTAGGAGAGAGCTTATATAATTATTAGGAGAATATGCTATTTGCTATGTCTACATGCTTTTTTTAATGGTTCGGAAGACAAAGTTTATTAGATGCAATCAGTCGGGCCAATCAATCAATTGTCATAATATGAAAGTAATGAATAATACGGATGGATTTGGTTCTTGATTTGATATTAGTTTGACATTTATTTTATATTCATCTTAATCATATTATTTATTAAAAATAGATATAGATAAAAAATAGATATTTTTCCTCATAAATGGATCTTACATATTATATATGAATAAAATACATATACAAATTAGATACACATAAGATATATATTAAAAACAAACGATGTAGGCACACCCGACATCCACACCAAGATCCTTTAGTCTCCTATATTTGGTATCAACTTTTAACTTAGAAATAGAAAATACAGTAGTGGCATTAATAATTGATAAGATAAATAAAATATAAATAACAAGATAACAACTTTAAATAGTTTTAAGCATTTTGAATATGAAGTTATCTTAAATAATAATAATAATAATAATAATAATAATAATAATAATAATAATAATAATAGGACTAGAACTCCAATCCGAATTGGAATAATTGATTAAATTAATAGAATTATTTAAAGGATCAATTTGGCCAAAAGAAGAAGTTTCTTCAACTTTCCCTCGATTGGCGAACATGAAAGACAACTGGTGTAAATGTGTCGTGTGATGAGAACACGATGAAACTTTGATTATGCTGGTGCACAACAAACGAAATGTTCGACCTTGTTGAATAAGGTAAAGAGGATGGCCAACCAACCTCCGATAAAAGGATGGATTATCGAGTATCTCTTCATTCATATTATCAAATTTTTTAACCTGAAGTCGAAGGAGTTACGACAAGTGGTTCTGCGGTTAAACTAACACCTGCCAGAATGTCTAAACAAAATTCATTTATGAAGAAACGAGCTTGTCTTGACTGCAAGGAAGAAACAAGCTTGACCAGTTTCTTTGATAGTAAAACTTAAATCCAAACTGATTTAAGAGCTCAAAGAAAAGGACTTATTTTGTGGCTGTTAATTTTATATTATGGACAT
This sequence comes from Combretum micranthum, assembly GCA_024138025.1. NCBI lineage: Eukaryota > Viridiplantae > Streptophyta > Magnoliopsida > Myrtales > Combretaceae > Combretum > Combretum micranthum. The sequence goes on along the minus strand of JAMXBD010000492.1, from coordinate 644,783 downwards.
GTAGAAAAAGACAAGAAGAAATCCTTGCGTGCCATCCCAAGATTCCATTGTTTTAGGTGTCTCCATAAGCCTATAGAGCGAATGTTTGAGAAAACAAAGTTAAGTAGGTTAAGCTTTGATATAACCTTAGTGGTTGAGTGTATAAATTTCCCCGTCAATATACCCATCAACGGCATTAGAGATGTTAAACTGATGTGGTGATCATCTAAAACCAAACCACTTCCAATTAAAAAAGTAAAAGATATGTGACTCTTTCAGTTTCAAACCTTATATTTAGATTTCATTCGACCCAATTTACCTTTTCTTTACTTTTTTTTTTTTTTTAATTTTTCTCTAATCTCTCTCTCAACCTACTGTTATGCTTTCTTGTCATCTCTCTTTTATCAGGTAGGTCCACACATCTTCACTATTGCTTAACATGTAATGCCACCATGATATAATATTATTACTTTTAATTCATATATAACATTCCTCATGAGACCAATCTTTGGTTGGAAAATTCGATCTTCAAAAGTGATATCAATTAGAACAAGTTATTTCTAAACTTGGTCCGAATCAACTCAAACCTAAATGATTGCATTCACAGCCTTTTAATTCGATACCCAAAACCATTAAATTATGGTTTATTAAGACGTTAGACTAAACCGTTTTAAATACAGTTTGGTTTAGTTTGACCCTTGAACCAAACCAAGTAATTTTGCTCAATTCATAAATGGCTTGAATTGAACTATACTCATTAATTTGGTCCGACATCGAATAATATCCTTGCTATGAAGCATAGGCATCCTATGTTTCCGAGAGGTGTATTATTAGGTGCTTGGCCAAATTTCATCTCACGAGGTGTATTATTAGGTGCTTTTCTATCTTAAGGAAGACATAGACATTTCAATAATGAGATATGTGAAAAGCACATTTAGTTTAGAAATTTTTTGGATTAATTGATACAGATCCTTAAGACCGTATGATGTGTACAGAAGTATATATTTTATTTTTACTCTTCCAGTTTGTTGAGCTGGATCGATCATGATCCATTGGCGTATAATTCCAAGATTATTAAAAAATGGGATATGAATCGAATGAATTGCCTTTAAAGTTATATCAAAACGATTACAAACATATTGGAAGAGCTTAGCAAGAAAACTAGGAAATTGCTTAAAGTCATCCGATATGGTAAAAAAATAGTAAGCACCACTATTGAATGTGATGGGACATAGACTTTGTCTGATTCCTGATCATAGAAACTTAGTTATAGGATCTTATTCCTCTCATCTTTGAATTGTGTGAAATGATAAAAAAATATCAAAAAAACCATAGAGTTTAACTTTACATGATCACCTTTCGATTGCTTTAGTGATTGATAAATGAGACGAATCACCTTTTTCATAAATCATTCAGTATCCCAACCTAATAATATAGTTATACTAAGTGCATGAACTTATCAAGAAAGGTCGAATCAATCTTATTGCTGCCATATAATATCTTTAACTCATCAAATTATTGGAGCACAAATACCTAGATATATCACTTAACCCAAATAATTAGCCCAAGTGGCTATTGTGTCTAACTCAAAATAACATAAAACAATTTTAGGCGTTTCCATTATCTCAGGTTAAAATCAAATAAGAAAAAAATTATTTTAAACATGTAGATTGCAACAAAAATGGATCAAGAAGAGAACAGAAAAATTACCTAACACAATCAATAAGATACTACACAAAAACCGATGGGAAAAATAGTATAAAAGGATTATTGCTAGATAATCTTTAAAATATTAATGTCTTTGCATTTCTACCCTCAGCCAATTGCCTTGAGCTAAATTTTATGGATAAGTTTAGTTAAACAGATTTATATAGTTCACCGTGAGTTATCATAACATTATATATTTATATTCTTAACCCAAATAACTCTCATTATATATTTAAAAAGGGATAATATTACAGAGGATACCTAAATTTTATTAAAATATGTAATTAGGTACCTTAATTTAAAATTGATTAATTTACCACTTAAACTTTCAACTTAATCTACTTAGTATATGAAAAACTTTGAAATTGATCAATTTTATTACTGAAAAAAACTTAACAGAGGGAATGTTGTCATGCATGAAATGTTCTTCTAAGTACTAAAATGATCAATTTTAAAATTCAGATATAAAATTGATCAATTTTTAAATTCATCTACCTAAATTGCATATTTTGTCAAAATTTAGGTGCTACTCATGACATTAACTCATTTAAGAAACACTAACATGGCACCATCAATCCTAACCTAGTATGCTAATGTAATAAACAACTTATTACAATTTTTACCAATTTCATAATTCTTTGTGACAAGATATAATTAAATATCCAATGTTTCCATTGTTCTTGTTTCTTTTTTTCCCCCCTCCTTTTAGATATATGTGTTCCCACACCAAATAAGCCTTTATTACTATTTCTTTCTCAACTTAGAAAAACCCTAACATTATACTCTCAATCTCCACTTGGCATGTTGATTCAACAAATAATTAATTAGAGCTGTAAAAGAGCTAAGCTTGACTTAGGGTTGTAATCGAGTCAAGTTGAGATGATACAATGCTGAGTTCAAGCTCGAGCTCAAACTTGACTCGAAATTTCAAAACTAACATGAATTCGACCTCATTTAAAATTCTAAACTCGAGTCTGGCTCAATGTAACATCACATAAACTTGAACTCAATTCGCTTAAGCTCCTTCAAGCTTGATTTATTAAAATATAATTTTAATGAAAATAATATTAATATATAAACTTGATTCGAATTCGATTAACATTTATATTTAATTGGAACTTGATAGAGCTTGATTAGACTCTTGAGTTAATCGAGCTAATTATATGAATCTTGAGCTTAGCTCGATTAATGATAGGGTTAAAGGACCCGTATTATAAGTGTTGGTTTGATGATATATTATATGGATTTTATATGATTTATTAAAGAAAATGATACTTATTAGATTAAAATGTTAATTTCAAGCGTAAGAGATGATAAATGAGCTTAATAAAGATATTTAGATGAATTAAGGGAGGCTTTGATGAAGAATTGAATAAACTAAAAATTGACAAGATACGTGATATTTTACAGAACTTGTATAGGAACTGGTGTAGAACAAATTTTTGACTAGAATGCAATTTAAAGTGTACACAAGGAATTTACATAAGTTGTGTAGAATGTAGGTGTAGGAAGAAAAAATGGTCAAAAGGCTTGCATGGGCATCCTACACAAGTTATGATCGAGGCCGTGTAGAGTCAGTTTAGCAAGATTCTTTTTCAATCCTAGAAGAGCTCAAATACAGGCTGTGTAAGCGTTATTTTAACCCTAAGTATAAATACACTGCCTTTAATCATTTTGACAGATCTTCTTCTCTTTCTTCCTTCTTTCAAAAAGAGAAATAGTCAATTTAGAGTGAAGAAACGCATGAGTTCATTCAAGATCATAAGACAAGGATTAAAAAGGGTTTTTTTTATCATGAATCAACTCTATTTTTCTAAATGTTGTTCTTGTATTTCTTATCTTATGAGAAAATAATGTGTTTGTTACTCTTCGTTTTAAGAAACCTTATCCTTAATGTAGTGGATTTGTTATTTATTTGATGAAAGTTTATGCTTCTTGATTCCATATATGTGCTTTATTGGTTCATTGAATTAATTTTTGTGCAGTATCAATCTCACTATATGATTCTTATCAAATAGATTGAAGGATCATTTAATAAGAAAGATATATGTAAAAGGTAGAGTTTGTTTGTCTTTCTAAAGATAGAAAAACATTAAGTTTCTGCAAAAGATTAAACCACGATAAGGAATCATAGTATCTAATTCAACCCTGTACATTCTTAATGAGAAAGATATTCCCATTAATTTTTATAGGATTAGAAATTAATATTCTCGAAAGAGTTGTTAATTTAATTAAGGATTCTTGCAATTCAAAAACATAAATGTATCATTAAATAGATTATTACTAATGGCAAAAAAAAAAAAAAAAGAAGATTATTATTAAGATTGAGAATATGGTTAGTGGTAAATCAAGACTAGGGTAGTTTTGTGATTTGATATCCATTAAGAAAGCATGACAATTAGTTTGATAGATAAATTTAGGTAATTGTAGAGATTAGGAATAATGACATCATTTGATTTAAACTAGCTAAATGGTAGAGTTAAGGTAATTACTCAATAGTTGTAGGTCCTAATGGAACGACCCATGTGCTTATATATATACTATAGTTTGACAAGTAGGTTGCCTAAAAGATTAATTGTAGAATAAGTGGAGGATTAAAATTAATTGATTGCAATTGGTCACATCAATTAACTACATGAGTAGCTTGACCTCGAGCTCAACTTGATTATTTTAGAATCAAAATTGAATAATATCAAGTTAGTCTCAAGAGTTTGATTGCTCAAGAGCTACCTAAGCTCAATCTTTTTTTAAGTTTGAGCTTAGCCACTTCAAAGTTACTTGTGTTGCTCTTATTGAGCTCAAACTTTGTTCTCTTTGAGCTTGGCTCTTATCAAGCGCAATTAATAAATGAGCGAAGTTCATAGTACTAAAAATAAAACATGTTTGTCTAAACAAAACTAGTGTGTAGGATTGCTTAGTTTTGCTAGAAGTAGTCTCATGAACAAGTTTGCTACTTAGCTCGTGAGTTTATTAGATATTTTAATAGGTGTGTCATATTATATATAGATATATTGTAATTAAAACTAAAAATTAAGTTCTATCCAATATTTTTGTATCTATTGCAACACTTATATAATTTTCTTAGGTTCAAGAAGAATTGAGATATAGAAAAACTTAAATAAAATACAAACTAAAATCGGGTTTGAAATAAAACTTGTTTATTTACATGGCCAAGTTTGCACTTGAATTTTAGATTAAATAAAAGCTTAATTTGATTTGAGGTCGAACTAGATTTATAAATAAGTTAAGCTCAAACTTGGTACAAAACTTACATGTTTAAATGAACCAAAGTCGCGGTTGAATTTTAGGCTTGCTTGCACCGAGTTGAAGCTCAATAAAAGCCTAAAAAGCATTATTCACTGCTTTGATTTATACAATCAAAATGATAGTTGGATCTTTCATATATAAACTGAACTGTTGCTTCTGAAATGGCAAGTTGTTTGGTGGAAGCACATAAATATAGATAAACTAAACTATTTACATAAAAAGAAAAAAAAAAAGATAAAAGATTCAGTCGAACTTTGGCATATCGGTTGATACGCTCCGAAACCTAGGCAAATTTTCAAACGCGAATCAAAATTTTCAAATTTTTTTTTAATCCTCAAATATACGAAGTTTTCTATTCTTATTCGTGAATCCCACACATTCACAGTAATGCATAATCTAACTATGTGTGTCCACTCTAAATAAGAAGTCTCCACTGATTTAATTTTCTATAGACCGTCTCTATCGTTCCCTAGGGGTCTTGAACGGTTGTCGTTTTCATTTCTTTTTAGTGACATTTCTCGAATATCCATTTTCTGTTCGTGTTTACCGTTGCATTATTGCCGTCCAGGCTATTGGCCAGTCATGAAAGAACCCGAAGAAGAAAATTCAAAATGTCTTTTTGAGTAGACTAAATACGTGTAAAATATATACACATATATTAGATATAGGCACGGTTTCAAAATCAAACCAAACTAAAAACAAAATCACCTATTTCAGGTCTTGAAAATAAGAAACTAGAACCGTCTTCTACTGTTCCGGTCTAATTTGATAGAATTGCAGTTTACAGTTCTAGTTTTGGAACAGTGAAACCAGTTTTTTAAAATAACAATAAAAAATAATTAAATAATTTTATTTTTAATAAAAATAAATTTTAAACTCAAAATAATTATTTATTGAATCTAAAAGTGTTAAATTATTTAACCAAAATTTCTAAAAATTTCTTTAGAATGCATATTTATTTATATATAAACACAACCAATATCATCAATTGTAGTCAGTAATATGAGATTACAAAATTCCTTAGATGATAAAAAGAAAATTATAATATAAAAAATAGTTTCACATTATTAAGATGATGAATTTTGCTTTTAGGAGAAGTTTATATAAACTAAATTATATATGATTTTAACTTATATTTATTTATATTATTGATAATAACACATTAAATATTTGTAAATAGACAATGAATTTACTATTCATATGAAATAATGTAAACATTAAAAATTATATATTTTTACTATATTTTTTAAAATTTTTCACTAATTTTTTTTCAAAGAACTAATTCTAGAATCGCTTGTTCCACTTGATTTTAAGCCGTACAACCACCTAGTAACAGAAAAACCAGTGATTCCTTAGCCGGTTATGGAATGGGCTAACCGATTTGATTCCTGATTCGAAACCGAATTGTGCTCATGTCTACGCACACACGTCTTTTAAAAAAAGGTTTAGTACTCTTAAAATGGAAATGTAGAAAATACAAGAAGCTTGATAATTTGAGTTAAAATTTAAAGGAGAGAAATGAAATAAATTGGTGAAAACATTTTAACCCTTGTAACTATTTATTCTCTTGATCTACAAATTAAGGAGAAATAGATAGCAATTGATTGAAGTAAAAGTGACTTTTGCAAAAACGATAGTCAATACTAAAATAAGATCAGGATACTTATATGGCTGTATTATTTAGATATTTTATTTGTTTATTTATTTATTAATTGGTTAATAATTAAAAAAATGAAAATGTTTCTCTTTGTTTTCTTCCTTGTTATATTAGCACAAAAATGTAATAAAAAAAAAGGAAAAAAGAAACATTAGTTTTCATTCACGCCAGTTTCTCTACCTTTGTTATTAAGAAAATTTGAGGGAATTTTGAGGCACATGCTCTTTACCCCCAGCTCCCTTCCCCTCTTCTATTATTTGGGCTATTCCCAAATCCTTTTGGTTATATATCCTTAAATTTATTTTATATATCTTTCAATGCTATCATTAATTTTACTGAATTAAACTAAAAAAAATTATCAATGTGCCTCTTCATAATTTAACTAAACGATATAATTATAATGTTAAAAATATAGATGTTTTCGTGTTAAACAGTTATAAAGAAAAATTATCTAAACGTTTTATCCTTTTATTTATTTATATAAATTTCTATTGGTATCACTCATGGTGTTCAAGTAACGTGCATAATCGATAATTCATTAAGTGCTAGATTTTTTTTTTTTTTTTGGTTACTCATTAAGTGCTAGATTAAATGGTAGAAAAAAGTGTCCCATAAGAGAATCTTTTATGGGCCCTACAAGATTGGTCGGCTGTCATCTCCATCAAGAATTTGACGTGTATATCGGGTTTCTTTCCTGCCTTTCAAATCATGGCAAGTAAGAAAATTTTACATATAATTAGCCAATATCACACCAATTAGAGCTTAATGACATTGAACAAGTCACATGTTTGCCGACCTAATTCGCTTGTTTTTTTACTGAAAACGGTTGAGGTGCCCCACCTTTAGTCATCGGTGCGTGGGAATGTTAAAATACGAAACACACCAATCTAGGCCAAAGGACAAAAAATTGTGTAAATTTGTCTTCAAATTATTTCAATTTTTGCCAAAATTTCAAAAAGAGAAAAACGGAACCATCTCGAAATTCTCCATCGATGATGTAAATTGCGTTATTATATTCACTAAGTTGGATTATATTTCCTTTTTTTCGAAATATGCTTCAGATGAAGAGATTTAGAATGAATCTAACTAATAAGGTAAGGAATCTAACAATTTAATCATGTTGCCTCTATCGACCGAATTATATCATCATGGATTAATTTTTTAAAATCAAATTATCTAAAGCGTTATGGTGTTATGAATGTTTTTATTGCAATAGGATGCATTACAATTTAGATGTTTGTAGATAATTGTGAAGTTTACATAATTATACACACACAAAGCATTAAATATTGATACTTGTTAAGACAATTTTGAAACCTTCAACCACACACTAGTTCTTACACATCTAGATGGTGAAAGTGCATTCAATCAGTTTTTCAACCATAGACAAAAGGGTAGTAAAAAAGAATAGTTTAGACTATGGAGGATGTATTATGAGCTTATGCCTCATTTTACGGTTGATTGGATAATCCTTCGCTACTTATAAAATTTACTTATAATGAAAGTTTGTTACAACAATCAAGATAAGCACTTATGAAACATCAAATAAAATTTACTTATAATGAAAGTTGTGTGACAACAATCAAGATGGGCACCTTATGAAACATCAAATGAAAGAAAGTATACATCCCTTATTTAATAGAATTAGCTAGGAGAATGGTAGGGTTTGGAATCGAAGTTAACATGGAAGATTGATAATAAGACTAAGTGATCAGATTGAGAATGCTAGCAAGAAAAAGTAAGTAATGAAATTAGACTAATAAAAGGAGAAGTCATCTTGAGTTCTAGATAGAGGATCATGTGTACTTAAAGATCTTACCCACTAAAAATGTTGTATGGTTGAAATTGAGCATAAGCTAGTTCGAGATATGTTAGTCCCTTTTAGTTTTGGAAAGAGTTAGCAATGGACTTTGTAGAATAGCCTTACCACCAAGCATGCTTTTGTATTGGACACAACATCTTCTACGTGTCTATGTTAAGATAAGTGTGACCCTAAACTTAATGCATTATCAGGCCGCCATGGTCCTCACAAGAGGTGGATATGCTAAGGCTTAGATCTTACTAAATTACAATAAAACCAAACATAACTCCAAAATTTCTATTAATTAAGGCTTCATCATATATTAATGTTAATAACGAAAAATCATGAAACCAGTTGGCATAAACCAAATGCTAACTTAAATCCAACTTAGAAACATCATATGCAAAGTCATAATGTAAAAGAACCATAATAAATATTTAAACTTTAGGAGTCTACTACTCTAGCTATCTTAGATGTCTATTCATATAGTATTAGCTGAAAAGTTAGCTCCACTATCATCTTCCTTATATCCACAAATACATCGTGCCCTGATAAGTCATACACTAAAGGCTCTTCACATGTTCCTAAAAAAGATTAAAAAGGATTAAGATGGAGCCCAGCAAGCTAAAAATAAGTACACATGCATGAAAATGATCACACATTTCACATGCAACATGGCATTTAATGCGATAACCACATTTTTGTTATCTGTAATTTTAAGCCAACAACCAACAACATGAGGTTATCATGTCTAACCCTAAACCTAGAGTAACTCAAGACACCACAATAAACATTTAGTAATATATATACATATATTTGGCCTAGGTACTACCTAATATCCTAGAACAACCGCTTTCACCTAATCTATCAGAATCCTTTTCAAATGCGACTCTACTCAGAACAACATCACATAAAGATCATCAAGATGCTATCCTAGCATCACTGGTACTTTTGGTCTACTAGAACCTACCAACCATTGGCAACAGTACCTGACATGCACAAACAACAAATAAGGTAATGACATATCTAATACGTTGTCTAGAACAGCTAATTCAACAAAACCAACTCAAAAATTTATTTTAATAAGAAAAACATGCTGCCAAGGTTATCTAGCCTTCTAAGCCATCAAGAACTATAATTACTTTAGGCTAAATATACCTTCCTACTTAGGTTTAGGTATACTAGATGCTAAGCCCATGGTTTAGGTTGTTAGAAAAGTCAAAACAAGGATAAAAACAAGATTATATCATCCCGCTATTGATCACGACTGTGGTAGAGAGCGTGAAAGGCTCGAGAGAAAAAAAAACACATCATAACGCCCTTGTCACGTCCATTATGAGGGGCATGATAGCCATCACAGCTTTTGTCACAATTGTGATAAGCTAGAACTTGCGACTCCCAATGAGATAACGGCCCGTCTCACGATTGTGACCCCTAATCGCACCCTACTTCGCTCTAACACATGAAAAACTCCAAAAACATCACTTTCCTTGATTTTAAACCAGACATAAACTCCGAAAACACCTTATCAATATATAAACATTTTTATAATCATGTTACCTGCAATTAAATGATATTCTCCTCTTCTTTTGTAAACAACAACCGCCTCAAGCAACCAAAGATTAAGACTTTCTCTTGATTTTTCCCAAATGCAAACGCCTTGATACTGGAAGCACAATTTAGGGAAAAAAACTCTTAAAAATGTTAAAAGATTAAAAAAGGAGGAAACTTACATAGATCTTCTAACTTGCATTATTCCTTGAAAAGGGATTCTAGAGAGAGAGAGAGAGAGAGAGAGAGTTTTAGTGTTTGGTTCTTATGAAATTACAGAGAGATACATATGTCTTTAGGTGGGAGGTTTTTATTATAGTTAATAGTATATTTATTTGGAGTGACTAAATTAACCTTATTATTAATTGGTGAAATTACACTCTTTTCCCTTTTTTAATGATGTATTTTATTTTATATTATATTTCTCTCCTCTTAAAAAGAAAGTTCTATCCTTGAAAGTTACCTAGATCATTGTAACTCTATTAATCCTTGTTTCCAACTCTTTAATCCATGCTTCCATCTGCTTTTCAACATTTAAGTTGTTTTCTATGTAATTACTAATTCCTTATGCCATATCCACTTATTTCCATAACTCTTTCTCTTACTTTTCACATGAGTATATCTTCCAACTAAAATATGATTCAATTGACATCTCCATAACTCCTAACTTTTATTGCTTAGATTAGGCTTACTTTGTCCACAATTACTTGATACTCCTCAAGAATATTAGTTCAACTTATTAGCAATGCCCATCATAAAATCTTGTCTCTATTTATCATCTTTTCTATTGAAAACCTCGCTTGCACATAATCTCCAATTCAATTCTTCAATTGAATTTATAAAGTTGAAAATATTACAACAATAATTTCATCTTTAAATTCCAAAGGTCAAACCTTATATTGACTTGAGGCTTCAAAAGTTACTATGTCATTTGGACTTCCATTAATTTAACTTATTCTTCCTCCATTGTTTTATATCAAGGTTAATTCATGTCATTTATGTATTATTCATCTAATCCCAAAAAAATCGTTAACTAACTATGCCACTTTCAACATGCTTTCCCAATTATCAAATCTTTCTTTTAAATTTGCCATCAATACAAGGATGAGAACTACTAATTCACACATGTGGCCTTAGGTAAATCTTTCATAGCTATTGAAATGACTTCTAACCTTTCCTTTGACATTACTACCTCTAGTGTGTTCCAATATTTCATCGATATTCAGTTTCCTAATGTACTTTGTCTCTATAATTAATACCTACAAATCCATCCATTTCCTCAATAGTATGTGATTATCCCCCACTTCGATTTAGTATCCTTTTACACCTATTAAATCTACTTTTCAACAAATGATCTTCTTTCGATTTTACATTTACATCTCTTTAGCTCATAAGCTAACCATTGTATCCTTCAAAACAACTATATGATGCACTTTAGAAATATCACTTCAACTCATGAGTAATATCTAGTCATTATATGCCACCTTTAATTATCGCCATATCCATTGAAACTTCCTTAGGACATAGCCACTTTATCACTCCACAAATATCAATTAGAAAGCTCAAATTATAGAATTTATAATTTTCAACCCTAACTCTAAAGATCAAATCTCACATTGGTCTCTTGTTTTATATGATATTATGACATCTATGTTTCTATTGGTTCAATATAGTTTTACCACCATTGTTAGACACCATAATTAATCTACAACTTTCATTTATTATTTGTGTTATCCCAATTATCTTCCAAAACTTGCATTGCTACTTTATATAATGATTTATATCCACAGTCCCATATAGATTTTTTTAAGAATAATCCAAAAACTCATCATCATATATTAGTCTGGTTGTCATTATTGTCTTTCGTCGTTAGATTTCTCATACCTTACAACTCACTAAAATCATATTTCTTCTTGCAATTGCTGCTCCACATGTATATTCATATCTTTATAAGATTCAACTATTCTCTTATTTATATTGGTTATCCCTAATTCTTCCTATCCAGTCTTCAACATGGTTTTTCTCACTTACTTTCATGTCTACAAAGTTATATCTACTAGGCCCACAATCCAATTTTATAATGTTAACCATCTATTAGGATTTTCATGCCTCTAAGTTACACTACTAGTTTCTTCTAGTCAACTCCAACCATCCAACTTTTTACCTTTAAACTCTACCTACTCAGTACCTTTAATATTGTCATCTTATCTCAATAATATTATTTAATTTTCTCTTATTTCACCAGTTATATTCTTACATTTTTTACCATTCATCAATATACTAATACAAGTTGTCTCAAATTTTATTGTAAATCTCATTAAATACACCTCTAACTACAGTATGAGGACTTTCTCTACTTTTACACTTGCCAACAACCTTTAATTTAGTAATCGGATTCTTCCTTGCTTTCTTTACAGCCACTACTATGCACTTCACTAAGGAAATGAAATAACCTAAATTAAATCTACTAAATTAATTTATATGTATTTGATTGTTGATTTCCATGATTTAAATTATTATAATCAATTTATGATAAATTGATTTGATGACATGATAGATTATTAATATTGAAATATGTAAAATTTAAATTAGAGTGTGTTGGTGTAAATATGTAAATGTAGTAGTATATTTTGAATTGAATTGTGCTATTAAATGATGTATAGTGTTGTTTTAAAATTGGAGAGTCTCCTTGTGCTACAATCATGTTGAAAAATTTAAGCCTAAGTCTACTTATTTTTATCAACCCAAGCCCACATACACACACCAAAGCCAAGCCTATGCCTTGCTATCTTCTAAACTCTTCTAAAATGCCCCAAAAGTAAAAAGGTGATAAAAAAATATCGATCCAAAATAAACCCCAAATCCATCATCTCTCTCTCCTTTCATCTTCATCATCTTTTCAACTACAACATGCCCAAATTTCACCTTAAAATCACATCTAAATCTTGCCCCACTAGTTCCTAAGTAAAGAATCAAGATACAGAACAAGTAGAAGTAAGAATTAAACCAAGAAAGTGGAAGAAAAGCTTGGTTAGTCTTAGTAGCCATAAAAGTAAGTAAAGTTGAATTCTCGCATGCTTTGTGTAATTATAGTTTCTAGTTGTTGTTAATGTTGTATAGGAATAGAATATGAGTAGAACTTTGGTGTTTTAGACAAGTTGACGGTTTGCCAACATGTAAATTAGAATGGAAATGCAAATAAGCATATATACTTTAGGTGTTTGATGAAATGAAATATGAAGTTTACAGTGATATGATGTATGTATGAATGTTGTTTGTAATAAATGGGTAGAACTTTAATGATTAGAGTACTAATAGAGTTCTACGAGCATGAATGATAGATTTATGTTTTAGATTAAATTGTTGTACATAATATATATACTATATATATGTGAAATGGACACATGAGTATAAGTAATCTTGATGGTGTTTAATATTGTGATTACAGGTTAGTTTGGCATGTTTTTATAAACAAATAAGTTCATATTAAGGAGTTAGAAGATATAGAACTTTGAAAATTTTGAAACAAGTATCAAAGGACCAATACCATATTCATAACGGGCATGTTCAAAGTCGTTATCTCCTCGAAGGCATGATTTCTTGATGGTCATGACTGTTATGAGGCTCGTGATCTTCTTGGCTTATTTTTAAAACATGAAAAGGCCTTGATCACAGTCGTCATCTCTTTAGAGTGATTTTTAAAACTTGATCACGGCCGTTACCAAGCCCGCGATTTCCTCTAGGTGTTTTAAAAAGCTTGACACGACCTAGATTACAACTGTTATAAAGGGTATGATATCCTCGAAAGCCTTTGGAAATTTTTTTAAAAAAGTTCAATACGGGCGTAATCTTCAGAACGGCCTATATCACGGCTATGATGATGGACATTATCCCTATCACGGGCGTGATAAGGCCAGTGACATACATCATGGCCCATGACCACAGCCGTGATGGTACTCATGATGATGATCGCGGCCTTTGTCATGGGCGAGATAGACCATTTGATACTTTTCATAATAAAATAATAAATGAATGAATAATGAAATGAGAAATGTAAGTATAGACATATTGTGAATGTGAAGTTATGATGGTTTGCTATTATTGGAGTTTGATGAGGGCGAAATGATTTAATGTTTAATTATGAATTAATGATGTTTTATATGAAATGGTTCTTTGACATATTCTCATATTCAGTTGAGTTTGAATACCGGTCATTTACTTGATAGTTCGTATTATCCATGTTGATCCCAAATAATAATCAAGAAGGTTTGGGTTGGGGTTGGGGGGGGGGGGGGGGGGATTTTTCGCCTTTTAAAAATTTCCCTTTAAGTTTAAACATGAGAACAATATATCAATTAACTAGGCTTAGAATAAAAAAAAAATTGCTGAAAATAAAAAATGAGAGAAAAAGAAGATTAGGCAGTTATTTATAATGGTTCAGCTTTGTGCGTCAGTCCACTCTTCCAGCTCCATGTCAGGGACCCCGTTATCCTATGGGATGTGTTTCACTATATCAAAAAATAAAAAATTCAAGGTTACAAGATAGTACAATTCTCTCTGCTCGATTCTTACTGTTATCCTCTAGCTTCAATCGATCTACAGAGTCTAAACTTGTAACTGAGCTACCAAGCTAAAAAGGCAACAACAAGTTCTTTTTATTACAAATAAAATTTGAAAGCTAAATGCAATAAAAGTATTTGCACAATTTCGAATCAAAGAAAGCTTGTAGGAGATCAATTAAGAAAAGCCAAGTAGTATTGGCTGGAGAAGTATGAATATTTCTTGTTGCTTGTGAAGCTTGTAAAGATTCTGAACTTCCTTCTATTTTCTTTGATATATTACTTTGTTTTTTCCACATTCAATAACAATTTGAAAGATTGATATAATATCCCAAATATCTCGACTAAAAAAATCTATTCTTCTTTATCCAAATTTTAAAATTTGAAAGCCATTTGTTATGAAATGGATAACCTTTATTGAGATAACGTCCTTGATTTTTGCTGTAATTATTTCCTTGAACTGATCTGGAAGTTACCGTGATTTTCTTTTTGTGATTTGAACTAGATATACTTGAAATGACAACTTTATCTTCTTCAATAAATCACCATGATCTTCTCTTGTTTTCTTTTTTTGGATAATCCTCAAGATATTTGTCGATATCTCTTGTGATTTGAAAAAACCTGGATAAGTTGATATCCTAATAAATCTTATCTTCAAATAACAAACATTAGCTTCTAATCTTATCTTGTAGTAACCATATATTCTTCTCGAAACAACCTTTATTATCCATATCTTATCACATTCGTGATCTGTAAAAGCTTTAGGAATTATCCATGCGTCTTGATAAAATATTTGAAGATATAAAAATAATTTTAAAAAAAACTTTGTAAAATATTTGATGTGATTTGATCCCATGATATAAAATCCAACTTAAGTGAAACACATCAAGTATATTACCAAAATTACTTGACAAGTGGAGCTAGGTCTTGAAAAATACTAAAAACCAAGTTTTAAAACAATTTAGGCGAATCTGGAAAATTCGTATCCAATCTTGAAAGTTCTGAAACTGCTTCTGACATATTTATATTACTATCGTTGAAGGTTCTGAAACTGCTTTTGACTACTTCCTTTAAACACCAAAGCTTAATCAAAAAAACCTGATTCTATAAAAACTAATTTATCCAACTTTTCAAAAGTTCTCAACTAGCTTCCGTTAAATCATACTTAGCAAATAAAATCATAAAACAATCAAATACTTTAGCATCCTTTTGTTATCATCAAAACCTTATTAGAGAACTTAACAATCCAAGTACGCAGTAACTTGTTTATTGAATACTAGGCTAGGCATTAACAAATCAACTCTAATTAAAGATTGACTTAAAATTTTGTTTGAATTGTTTGTGCATGAGCCTTAAATCTGGTCTAAGGAGTAGAGACCTGTTAAGGAGGTTAACATGGCAGTTAGGCACTTAGGCCACCCTTGGCATGATGCAATGACTTTCATAAGTAGCTCAGTGGGTAATTGATAGGAGGAACAATATCGGTGTAACATTTGCTTATTCTTAAGAAGAAATAATATGATTTAGTTCTTATTTATGGACACAGTTGAATTAGGTGATATTATGGATTAAAGTAAAGATGAGCAACGACTATGAATCCTAGATGAGATTATTAATATATAAAGTTATGTAAGAGATATAAGTATTTAAGCAACTTATATCAACCTCCTGAGCAGCTGTTGTTACTTAAACCCTTAGATTCCCTTAGGATTGTAATCGGAGTTTGAATACTTCATTTCTGAATTGTTTCACCTAAGTAAAGATAAATAATTTATTATTCCTCGCATTGCATTAGTTAAGGTTGTGTGACATCCTACATTTTGCTTGTGTTATTGTGTATTGAGCCTCCAACTCACTGTTTTCTTCACAGGTGATGATAAATATTATGATAATGGTATAGACACATGTGATGATGAATATTATGATAATGGTACGGATTGGAATGCCTTTCTCGATGAGTAGGACAAGTAGGACTCCCTAACTTTACAAGTTGTTTTCTTGGGAAGGAAGAAGAAAGACTTTGTTTTTGGGATGTAATTATATAGATTAAAGCTTACTTAAAAGCTTATGTTTTGTAATTCTAAAGCACTTAAATTTCTTTGAGATTTCAAGTTTGGCTTATAAAATTTGACGTATATATGTTGATACTATTATATGTACTAATATAAAGTTATCTACTCTTAATGGAGTAGTTTTTATGAAGTTTTGCATTTGAACAGGTTAATCATGCAATTCCATAAACTCCTTTCTTGATGGACAACTTTACGTATAATATCTTCATATATTACGTGTGGTTGGGGACTTAGCATGTGATTATTTAATAAAATACATGTCAAATCTTTACAAGAAAAGTAAAAAAATAAAAGTATTATATGTATAAATTATCATATTCACTTTTCACTATGCTCCCACATCATTAATAAAGAAAAGGATTACTGTTATAACCAATGACGATATTTGTATGTAACACCAACTTGGGTAATATTTATACTTAATTCGTCCTCTTGTCTGTTAACTTACTACTATTATGTTCCTTTAATAGTTCTTATGTTTAATAAAACTTATCAGACATTTAATTCATTTACTATCTTATATATATATATGTGTGTGTGTGTGTGTGTGTGTGTGTGGTGTGTTTTGGTTCTACATCCCTTTTTATAATTACGTTCTTTTATGATTGTAATCTTTTTTTAATCTTGTTATTATAAATACTGTTAAGAAAGTATGCTTTACATTTCTTAAAACTTTATTTTATATTGTATATCGTATGCTACCCTTTATTATTATATTTATCTATAATCCTTTGATAGTTGTTCTTTCACTTTATCATGTCATATACACAATTCTCTTCATTTATAATTCACACCATTACACTTATGAGCAAGGCTAACAATCATCAACTAGAACGTAATTGAATGAAATCAATTGAGGAGAGACTCGGCTCAAAGAACAAGACTTTACATTGCTTGCTCGACTTAGAGGCCATGACTTTACATAACTTGACATGATAAAGGTCAACACCACATGATAATACTTGGCATAAGAAAACCTTAACATGACAATACTTGACACAAATAAACAAGACCATTACCAGCATTTGATACATAAATAGAACTATACATAAAATACATATTGTCTACCCCATCTCTAGTGCTCTAGCTTAGCATATTATAAACATTAATTATTTCTTGTTTTCACTTTACTCATAGTTATTGTTATTTATTCATGACTTGGTAAATTTTCATCATCAAAAACATCATTATTCTTTATGAGAATTTTATTAGCATAGTTTTGTGGTTCAAATTCCCTTTTTAATTTGCAATCATGGTTTCTTTTTATATATTACATTTTGGTATTTGTGATTACATTGCTATTTATTGTATTTATAAGATATAATGACAAAATAGATTTCACTTTACATGTAGAAAATCCATCTTATTATTCAGTAACTTTCCTATTTCTATGTGTTCTGTAAAGAGGTATGTTGACTAATGTATTTGATGTCATAGTTAACATACATTTTTTTTTTAAATTTTACCCTATCCTTTTAAATTTGAGGGTTACATTAACATTAATTTAAATAGTGATTCAATTTTTTTTTCCGTAGGATAGCTTATGGGATTCAACCATTCATTTTTTTATCTTACTACTTTATTTGTTTATGTTCACTTTGTCATCATTACTTGTTTAGATTCTATTGAGTTGTACACATACATAAATGCTCATATAGATTTATGAGCATCTCAACATTTAAATGCATTAAGGAGATATCTTTGGGATATGTAATTCACTTTTACATATAAATTGAGTTTAATTTTTTCAATGATTACTTCTTTTTACATATTTTTAGGGAGCAACAACTAGAGTGAAAAGAAAATAACAAAACTTAACATAAATATATGAAAATAGATGCAGAAATGAAATAGCACAAGCAATGTATATTAATATATATATAGACAATAAACCAAAAGTAGGCCAAAAGAATTATTTACGAGTAAAACAAAAGGTCAGAAATCAAAAAGTGGAACAACTAAAGATTTCTCTCACTCCTAACAATCCCATAATCTATCCACTCTCATCATCTTTTCGTCTTACTAATCATATCCTTTAGTTCCTTAAGGATCATAAACCTATGCTGTGATACCATTTATGCTATAATACCGCAAATTTAGTATGTTATTAGCCTGCCATATGTCCTCACAAGAGATGGACACGCTAAGGCTTAGATCTAGCTAAACGACAATAAAACCAAATATAACTCCAAGTTTTCACATTAATTAAGGTTTCATCATATCTATTAATGTCAATAATGAAAATATAAAAATTTAGTTGGTATAAACCAAACACCAACTCAAATCCAACTTAGAAAGATTGTATGAAAAGTCTCATAACGTAAAAGAACTATAATAAATATTTAAACTTTAGGAGTTCATTACTCTAGCTATCTTAAGTTTCAATTTATCTAATAATCAGTTAGAAAGTCAGCTCCACTATCGTCTTCCTTATAATCCACAAATACATCGTATCATGATAAGTCATACACTAAAGGCTCTTCACCTATTCCTAAAAAAAAAATTAAAAAGGATTAACCTGGAGCCCAGTATGCCAAAACCACAAACACACGTACAAATAATCATCATACACATTCACATGCAACATGGTATTTAATGAAACAACCACATTTTTATTATCTATAATTTAAGCCAACAACCAATACAACATAGGGTTATCCGTGTCTAACCCAAAACCTGGAGTAACTCATGACTCCACAATAAACATATGGTAATATATATATATATATATATACACATATATTAGTATTGGGTACTACGCAATACCCTAGAACAACAACCGTTTTTTACCTAATCTACCAGAATCCTTTTCAAGTGCGACTACACTTGGACAACATCACATAAGGATCATTAAGGTACCACTTTACTAACACCGATACACCCGGTCCACTAGGCCCAACTAATCATAAGCACCAGAACAATTATTACAATCGAATAATTAATTAGCCCGTTTTTAGTTACTAGTACCTAATGCGCACAAACAACAAATAAGGTAATGACATACCTAATGTGTGGAACAACTAATTCAACAAAACCATAATCACCTCATCACATAAAAGAAATACTAACTCAAAACTTTATTTCAACAAGAAAAACATATTTCCAAGGTTATCTAGCCTCCTAAGCCATCAATAACTATAACTACTTGATGTTTAAATATATGTTCTAACTTAGGTTTAGGTGTACTAGATGTTAAGCCTAGTGTTTAGGTGTTTAGGAAGGTCAAAATAAGGATAAAAACGAGATTACATAATCTCTCTATTGATCACTCCTGTGGTAGAAGGCGTGAAAGGCTCGAGAGAAAGAAAACACATCATAACGCCCTTGTCACACCCATTATAGGGGGAATGATGGCCATCATGGCCTCTGTCATGGCCATGATCAGCCAAACTTTGCAATTCCCAAGGAGATCACACCCCATGTCACAGTCGTGACCTCTGATTACACCCATTTTGCTCTAAAACATGAAAAACTAAAAAAACATTCCTTTTCTTGATATTAAACTAGATATAAACTCTAAAAATATCTTATCAATGTATAAACGTTGTTATAATCATATTTCCTGCAATCAAACAACTTTCTCCTCTTCTTTCGCAAACAACAACCGCCTCAAGAAACCAAAGATTAAGGCTTTCCCCTGATTTTTTCTAAACACGAACACTTGACACTGGAAATGAGGTTTAGGGAAGGAAAACTCATAAGAATGTCAAAAGATTGAAGGAAGAAACTTACATAGATCTCCTAACTTGTGTTGTTCCTTAAAAAGAGATACTAGAAAGCGAGGATTTTAAGGTTCGGTTCTTATAAAATCGTAAAGAGATACACATGTCTCTAGGAGGGAGGTTTTATTATATTAAATAGCAAATTTATTTGGAGTAACTAAATTGCCCTTATTAATAATTGGTGAAATTACACTATTTATCCTTTTTTATGATGTATTTTATTTTATATTACAATAAGAATGTTATTGATCTTGATGGGACAATTGAGTTGGATGTTGAAGAGCATGACTTAAGGTATTGAGTAATAAGTATGTTAAGATCCACTAGAGTAATCACTTATATGCAAAATGTACCAATGAGCCTGATGATGAAGTTGTGAGGCAACTATCTTGAAGGATAGGTAAATATGCGATTGTTAACGTGTGAATGCTACATTGAAACTATAAACATAAGAAAAGTATAAAATTCCATTAGCAGTTCCATTTTTATGATTTCCAATTTGCACACTATGTAAGATGATGTCGTAAAAAGGCAAATGGTGCATTTGATAAGAATAATAAGCATGAATTGGTATGTGGTGTATGGTGATTGATAATTTCCTTGTTTCTCATTTTGTTTTCATTTAAGGTTATTTCTTAAATCTGAAGTAAAGATTTGTTAAAAAGCTACCCTTTTAGACTTACCATTACAGATTGTAGATTTAAAGAGTTGTCTTTAGGATTTCAATAGTTAATTTATATTATTCTTGTTAATCCATAAGATTATTGAATAAATTTCATGGAGAAACATGTTTAGATTTTATTGTTAGTATCAGTTAAATGCTGTTATGATTCTTAGAATCGAAGTTAAAGTTAGAACTTGACTTTTTGCAAAATACATTTTGTTTTTTGTGATGTTGGAATGAGTTAGCTCATCAGGATGAAGAAATACTAGCAAGTTGACACAAGTTAAAAGCTCACAAATTTTGAACTTAAGGAATATGTGTTTATCTCACTGATAGTGAGCTGGTCTTCAGAGTCGATTCATGCATCTTCAAGGCTTGTTTTTCATAAATAAAATATTTCAAATACTTTTATATTGATTTCACTAAATGCTTTAGCAAAAGATCTTGTATACATTATGTAGAAGCCTTAGAAGTGAAAAATAGAATTTGTTAAGGGAATACTAAGTGAATTGATATATTTAAGTGTTCAAAGTTGAATTTCAGATATCAAGTGAGACATCAATACTAGGTTGTAAATACCACGTTTATTACTTTTGCATATTTAAGATAACAAATTGAATCAAATCAATTAATATTCAATTATTAATAAATGATTGCCATTGTACTTAACTCTGACTAGGGGATTGGGAGTATTTGGTGATATTAATACAATACCTTAATGATCATTATGTAACATCTCTCTCTATGTGGAGTTATACCTCGAAATGATGTAGGTAGATTTAAGTAACTTTTGGACTCATTGATGTTGGAAGTATCAAACACTATATATAAGTATAAATAATATATAAGTGCTTTGAGGTACTAAGTGACTCTTGCACCATTTATAATGTCAAAATTAAAGATAATAAATTATTGTTAGCTGCATTGAGCCTAAGTATACTTATGGATTGTGTTGATTGTGCATTTGCATGTGTTTGTGGTATTTTCCATATTGGACTCTATCTTACCCTTTTTAATGTTAAGTACAAGTGATGTGTTACTATTTACAGTGATAAAGTTTGTGACTTCTTTTAGTAGATTTTGGGGGCGATGCTAAAGTTGATGTTCTGGGCTTTAAGTCACATATAAGCTTATAGTAAATACAAATAGAAACCTTAATAATTATATATATTTATATTTAAGGAAAGAGAAAATAGAAAAAAAGGGAAAATAAATAATGCGACATGAATTTTGAACTTGTGGTAGAAGAAATCAACATTGAGGAAAGAAAAGTGAAGACTTGTAGTTTGCTTTACAAGAAGACTGAAAGTTATAAGTACTTTAGTTTCACCTAATGAAACACAATGTTGATGCTAAGTTGTGATGAAAAGGAAATTATTTTATGAAATCAAAATGAAATCAATTTTGATTACAAGAACTTTAAATCCGTAATGGGATGGCTTATCGAATCCTTATTATGATGAAACTTCTTTAATTAGAATTATGGTATGGAATATTAAAAGGTGGTAATTTCCATTCTTTGTCATTTATCTTTGGTCATTCAGATTGAATAGGTATTTTCGTATTTTCATGAATTAATTACTTTTGTGATTTTTTAAAGTGAATCGTATTGGTAAATGTTTAGTTATTCATAAATTTAGCTAGTGAAGAAAGACATTGTAAATAAATTATTTGGTAATAGTAGAAGTTTTGCACTGCAATCCCATAGTTTTACTCTATTGGTGTTTTCCACACTTAATCTTGATGTTCTTTATCATTTTATTATATCTTTTATCACTTATAAGCAAGGGGAAAAACATTTTGATTTATGATTTCATTTTTCCTAACAAGTGGTATCTAAGCTAGGTCTAAAGAATTAAAAAAAAAAAAATTGATTTCTTGAGCTACAAGTATGGTGGAACCATCTATACTATGATAAAATTAAATGGTTAAAATAATTTAATCTAGAAGTTAATGACGTAAAATATTTTATATTGTAAAGATTTGTATGCACCCTTAGGCAAGATTAAAACAAAACTAAAAGATAAATTTGATGAAGATTAGGTGATCATGCATTGAGAAGATGTTAATTATATCCAACAATGGGTTGATCATATTATGCATCATCATGTTGCTTAGGAAACTAAAGCTGATATTCTATGGAAGTAATTAAAGTCTATGTATGCGAGACAAATTGCACTAAATTAAATCTCCTTTGTAAGGAAAGTTGTAAAGTTGAAGTATAAAACATATCCAAAATTGCAAAGTGCTTGAATGATTTCTATGGTCTTATGAATCAATTATTTGCTATGAATTTGGCTGTTAATTATGAGATATGAATGCTATTATTATTGAGTTCACTATTTGACAGTTAAGAGATCCTCTTTTGTTTGTTAATATTTCTAATCTAGAAGGAAAGCTTACTATTGCAATGGTGAAAGATAGCTTGATAAATGAAGAAGTTAAAAGAAAAGAATTTGATACTCGAGCATATGTTACTAATATATAGGAAAGACGTAAGAGAAGTATGGTTAGAGGCTCCTCTAATAAATCTGATAGATATGGCAAGTTTAGGGGAAAATCCAAGTCAAGAAGAAGAAATACAAATGTTATAATTGTAACAAGTCAAGAAATTTAAAGAGGGAATATAGAATTTAGAAAATAAAATGGGTTAAAAGTTGAGATAACGGAAAAGGCAAGGACACAATTGCTGTAATAGTAGATGGTGAAGTTGTTGCATTGGATAGTGATCATGTTAGTCTTGTTTATCATGATAAAGATTGAGTCATTGAATCTAATACCTCCTTTCATGTGATATCACACAATGAATTCTTCTCAACCTACACTATTAATGATTCTAGTAATGTTAGGATTGGAAACTATAGGAATTTTATAATTGTTGACATTGAAAATATCATTTTAAAGACTAACATTGATTGCATGCTCATTCTTAGACATGTCATATATATTCCAAGCAATTGCCTAAACCTTATATCTGCATGAAAATTAGATGATGAAAACTATAATAATCACTTTGATGAGGACAAATAAACGCTTACTGATGGTTTCCTCATAGTGGCTAAAAGGAAGAAAAACAATATTCTTTACTTAATGTTGATAAAACTAAATATAAAAGAGGTGAAAATGATTGATGAGTCATCAATAAAGCTTTACTACAAATGGCTTGGTCACTTGAGCGTGAAAGGATATCAAATACTTGCTAAGATGTAACTTTTGCTTGATGTGAAAGGTATGTCTTTGAAAAATTATGCTAAATGTCTTGCATAAAAATAACATAAAGTTGCATCTTATAGAAATCCACCTACTGGGAAATCTCATTTA
Organism: Combretum micranthum; assembly: GCA_024138025.1. NCBI lineage: Eukaryota > Viridiplantae > Streptophyta > Magnoliopsida > Myrtales > Combretaceae > Combretum > Combretum micranthum. The sequence goes on along the minus strand of JAMXBD010000492.1, from coordinate 620,483 downwards.
CTTGATTTAGTTTATATAGACATGTGTTATATGAAAGATATTTCAATAGGTTGTGCTCTTTGTTTTGTAACATTCATAGATAATCACTCTAAAAAATTGTAGATTATTGCTTTAAAATCAAAAGATCAAGTTCTAAATGCGTTTAAACAATTCCATGCTAAAGTTGAGATATAAACAGAAAGGCGGTTGAAAAGTGTTAGAGCATATAATGATGGAGGATATAAAGGGCCTTTTTGAGAAATATTATAGAATCCATGGAACTAAACTTAAGAATACGATATCTAAGTTACCTAAATCCTTCTAGGAAGAGGCAATAAGGATAGCTATTTACATCAATCTTTCTCTCTTTTATGCTCTAGATGGTGATATTCTTAGAAAGATTATGAATAAATAAAAATATTTTCTATGGTCACTTATATGTATTTGGTTGTAGAGCATTTATGCATATTAACTAGGATGAAAAAGCAAAGTTTAATGATGGTGGAGACATGCAAGGTTCAACACATCTGGTTTAGATATTGAATGCTCTCGTTTCGAAAAAGAAGATCTTGGCATATCCCTTGTAGATTGGATCTTGTTGGTAAGTTTAGATTGGATGTTCTTGGTAAGTTGCTACCATTTAGATATATATCTAAATGTACTCTCAAAAGCATACCGAGTTTATCAGTTATTTTCTCCTTTACTACCTCCATTGCTAATTCCGAGATAAAAGTATCGAAATTTATAACATCTATCTGATTGATCATTTTGCCAGCCCTAAAGGCTACAATAATAGCCAAAGATGAACTATATACAATCTAGATGAGTATGTGATCTTGATAGATTGAGGAAAACCATAATGTTTTTAAAAAGCTATGTTACATGAACAAAAAAAAAAAAAAAAATGGAATAGGTGAAAACTATGCAAAAATAGATAAAATTCTTACATGAAAACCATATGATTTGGCGAAACTACCAAGAGCAATGGGTAAATGAGAACTAAAAGTTGAAACTACTTTAACTGTACCTAACGCAACATAATGTTGATGCCAAATTGTAATGAGAAGAAATTATTTTACGAAACCAGAAAAACTCATTTTAGTTAAAACAACGTCAAATCCATAATTAGATGGGTCATTGAATCTCGATTGTGATGGAAATTCTTTCATTGGATGCAAGGTGTAGGATACTACAAGGTAATAATTAGTTGTGATTTTATTGATATTCATTGTGTTAGTGAACGTTTTGTTAACAACTAGTATAACTAGTAAACAAAAACATCATAAATTTATTATTTGGTCATAGTGAAAGTGGTGATAGTGGAAATTGTGTACTGTGGTTCCGTAATTTTTTCCTCTATTGGGGTTTCTCACTTTAAATCATTGTATTCTTATTATTTTTAATCTACTATATTATATATCCCTTATAAGTAAGAGGAAAAATATTTTATCATTACCAGATATTATGTTTCTTAACAAATGAATATCAAGAGGATAGTGACTTAATTAGTTATTAATATGTGACGTAAAGAATTGGATGCCTTAGTCATTACATTTTTTCTGTGTTCCTCTTTAGGTATTGGCCCTCTAAATCATTTAGATGTATACTTGGCTATATGTTGAAGTTAGTAGACTCAATGAGCCAGTAGTAATGCTATTTAGTTTTATAACTGGAGCTATAATATTTGTGGAGAAAATGTGATAATTGATAGAATTCGAGCATTAGTATATTTGTACTCATGGTGACATGTCGGGTTATAGTGTCCTGGGTTTTAAGGCATCACTCTAAGATCATTATATTCTTTTATAGCCTTTAGAAGGTGGAAATTATAATAACTTCTAGTGGGGATGGACATAGGATTATTAGACTAGGGAGGTTGGACCTTAGTTAAGTTAACTTTATAATTATTTATTTATACCCACTCACTATTATTATATATTATATATATATTTATGAGAATTTTATTAATGATTTCTCTGTGAAATTTTTTAAATCATCATACAAAAATCATTCAAATAATAATTAAGAATATTTAGTGCATTTCTTAAGAAATTGTATATATGTCACTTGAAAATTAATCATTAATAAAAATATAGAGTTAATTATCTTCATAAGTTTTGCTTTAAAACAAAAAATAAATCATAAATATATCTAGATAAGATATCTATGCAATAATTTATGTTTATTTTCATAACATTAATTTTAGAAAAATATTACTATATCAAATTATATAATTAGTGTCCAATATGATTACTTTTAGCACAAATATATCATAAAAATACATCTAGATAAGATAGCTATTCAATAATTCATATATATCTTAATAACATTAAATGTAGAAAAATAAAAGTTACTAAATCAAATTATACAATTAGTATACAATAAGATTCAATTATGCTATGGATGTATACTTTGAATAAAAAATAGTTATTCGCAAGAATTTATTTCGTTAAATATAATTTTATGATAAAATTATTTAATGTTATTAGTTATTGTGAAATAAAAAGGTTGGAGAGAGAGAGGATGGGTGGGAGAGGGCGACAGAGAGAGAGAGAGAGAAAAAAAGAGAGAGCAGGATTAGTTAGCGCAATAACTGCTCGTTCACTTCACTGTAGTTGCAATTCCATTACAGCCTTATTCTTTATGAATAGCTATTACGATGTTTAAGTCACTGAATAGCGATTTCGCAATGAATTTCTATTCCACAAAATATTGAATAATTATTCTTTATTCAAACCTATGAATACCAATGCAATGCTGAAACTATCTTTTTTTCAAAATACCACAATTTAAATAAAAAAATAATAAAGAAAAATCCTATTACAGCTCTATTCCATTCCTTCGTAGTAAGAATTTGATTACAGCTTTATTCACTTAGCGAAGTGAACGAACCGTAAATATATGCTAGAAAGATGAAAAAAATATATAGTCATGAGGTTTGAGCCCATGACCTCATGGATGTAAAAGTAAATACTTAACTACTGGTGGGTGTCGAATCTAACAAAATTAAATCCTACTTTAAAATTTGTATATAATAGTGAGTAGGTTCGTCTCCACAGGGATTGGGGTAAATTTATTTCTATTTAAGAAAGAATGCAGATGAAAGGAGATTGGGGGGTTTGTTTAATCAAAAGCAATTAAAGTTTAGTTTATCTCTAAAGCTAGCAATTACAATTAAGAGTTGAATTCAATAATAAGAGATCTCTAATCAAGGTGGTACTACAATTCAATTCCTAGATTCGATCATTGATGCAAAGATCATTATTCTTTTTCTGACTAGATCGGTTATAGATTTCAATATGCTCTGAAACCCTATCTCTCCTTACTGAATTGATAAATAAGATAAGATCTTTAGTTATTTCTCTTATTGATTAGATAACCCTAAACAAGCTTTAGGATTTAACCTATCAATAACAATAGAAATTAGAGAGACTACCAATCCTAATTAATAATCCATTGAGCATGAATCATTTAAATTAGAATATATCTCATCAAACATGAATTAACTATTTGATGATAATCAACCACGTTGTTGTGTTACTCCTATTAGAATAGATGAACAATTACGGATTCATTATTCTAATTAACAATGTATTGTTTTGTCAATTGAACAATAGGCCTAAATTGTAACAATCAAACATAAAAATAATAACAAGACAATTAGATGATATATAGATAATCAGAAGAAAAGAACAATTGATTAAATCGAATTAGATCTCACAAATCTTTGTACAATTGAATCTGTAGCAATCCCCCTTGATTAGATTAGATGTCTAGCCACTCATAACTTCAAATTTTCTCTCTAGGGTTTTTCTTAACAAAGTATATCTAAAAAATATGGAATGAATTCTCAAAGAAACCCTATAGGATATTTATATACAAAAGTGAGTAATTGAAAGGTCATCATTTAGTGTAAACTAGCGGTTACACATTAAATGCTGGCGGCCTAAATCCATCATGGCCGGCTTATCTTCATTTGCCTCCTCATTGTCCCTTGCAGTTACATGATAGGCCGGCATTTTCCCATAATGGCCGGCGGCTTTTCTCTTTTCTAAGCCGGCGTATGTTCTCATTCATGAATCCAGTGTAGCAAAGGCCGGCGGCGTTGATAGATAAGCTGGCGGCCTTCATGTATTGTCCAACATCCAGAGATGAAATGGCCGGCGGCTTAGATATATATGCTGCCGGCGTTTAATGTTGAATTTGTTCACTGCCGAAATTCAAGATACGCTGATGAAATCCAATAAAGGCCGGCGGCTTAAGTCCATGAATGGTCGGCCTTTCTTTGTGATTTTTGTTCCTTGAATATATTTTACTCCAATTTTGTACTATTTGCTTCTTTTGGATTCAAAGACCTGATATTCATATAAATCATGATTAAGTACCGATTCCATATAATTTCTACAAAATTAATAACAATTAATCCAAATTAAATCCCATAAAATTAGAGTAAATTTCATCTCAACAAATTCCCCCACACTTAAACCATTGCTTGTCCTCAAGCAATACCATATAACCTAAAATGAAATCTTATCATGGAGTGTGCTTCTTTCAAAATTCAAATTCAAGTATCTTTCTTCTTTATTTTTCTTTCAAGACTTGTGATTTTCAGTGCTTACCTCTCAAACCAAACCGAGGACTTGTAATTAGAGTACTAAAATGAAAATTCAATAGTTAATCTAAACAAAACAAACTTGAACCACATATTTAACCAAAGATCCTTCTACTCAAAAGTAAATACTCAGTCTAATAAGGAAAAATACCCATTTAGACTTCATTGGACATCTAACCGGCATATACTCTTACCAACACAGAATAAAAGCATGTGATATCAGTTCTTTTCCCTAGATTATCTCTTTGTTTATTATAATCTTATTCCGTTCAATTGCTTCACATTCATTTTTCATTTTTCAAGCAAATTTAGAGCCTTCAGAGATGAATCTCTGGACGGTTTTAGTCCGTTTCTTTTCAGCTCTTTCTTTTTCAAATTTTCTTTTCAAAGCACATATATGAACTTTAGCCTTTCCTCCCTTATCGTTATAGTGAGTTCATTGAGTCGGTACATCCCGGGTTAATCACCCAAGTGACCAGGTTTTAAAGGGACCCCTACGAACTCTTCCTCACTCTAACATTCAAGTTTGGATACTCATAACTCGATTGTTTGAGTTAGAGGAGTATAGGCTTATGCTTTTCTACTTTTGAATGGAACAACAAACTCAAGACTTTTTATCAAAGATCACTAAGAAAAGACTTCCTTTATCTCTTTTACTAAGTGTAAAAATTCTTTAATTAGAATTTATAAAAGTATATAAGTTAGCTTTCTTCCTAGAAGTAAATCTGTTTATTTTTCACTCAAGGACTCGACTTACTTTCAAACTTTCATCTTATCCCTCCCCCACACTGTTTATTATAAGTGTGGGGGAGGGATAAGATATGAATTGGAGTATTTCATCTTGTGCATATCTTGTGGAGCAAGATGAAGCAAATTGAGTAGCTTGCAAAACGATTGTAAGGATAGAGTGCATTTATTTCTAAATCACCTGTCACAAACAAAAGCAAAAAGAAACAGGGTTGGAAAGCAAGGTTAATCCGACAGATCGGATTATCAGAAAATCATAAGTCTACCCATAAAATGGGTGCTTAATTAAGTACAAAATATAAATTGAAGCTAGCAGGAACTCTAGCTTCCTTCTTCTCTGTGCTATCCTCCTCCTCGGAAGTCTCATACTGAATATGATCGGCTGCAGCTTGATTGATACATGAAAAGGCAGCTTTTAACATGTCGACCAAGACTTCCTAAACTTGTGTTTCTTCCGCTCTTTCTTTTTCTCTTTTCAGTTGACAATCTCTTGTTTCAACTGATCATAGCGGCTACTAGTAGGAGCAGGAGGAGGTGGTGCTGATGATGTGGAAGGTCCCGTATAGGGAGTGATTTCGGGCACTGCTGACTCATCCTCGTCTTCATCATCATGGCTAACAGCTTCAGTAACATCAGCAGCATGGGATGGCTTATTCAAACCCCATAACCTGAATGGTGCATTTGTGATTTTCTTGCATTCTATGCCTTCATCCCCCTCAGGTTGTTGAAAGATTCCCATTCCTTTCAGTAAGGCAGTTATATATCCTCCACATGAGATCACTTTCGTCCTGGTGTCGGATATTTGTCTATCTATAAAATTTACCACCTCGACACCAAGGTCTATCGGACAACCCTTGATCATACTATGCATGTAAAATACATCAAAGCTCGTTACCTTACTATGGCTTGTCTTCTTACAGCTAATTGTATGTGATAGTATGTGATGAAGCAGCTTGTGCTCCATAGCTGTAAAGGCAGTAGAGACAAGCTTTTTGATGAAATGAATGGATCCGTCTTTGGCTGAATTAGTTCTAACCAGAACTTTGAAGCATCCATGTCTTGTGGCCAGCTATTGGACAGATCTGCTGTAGCTTCCATAGTATCATAAAGACCCAGGGTATATCCAACTTGCTTCAATTCTATTTCTCTTAATTCCTTATATGCCTGAAACTTCATGGTTGTTACCCCATTCTCTGTCTCAAGATACATGGTCGACAGGAACTCTATAGTTACATCTTTGAATGTGGGCCCGTACATCAAAAACTTTAAACCAAGTGTGATCTTTGACAGCTTGAGACACATATCCACCATCCCATATTCATTCAGCAACTCCCAATCAAGATATTGATGGTTAATGAACTTCATCTTCTGGAATCGCTTCTTTCTCTCTTGGCATAATCTTTATAGCTAGCAATCAGATGATTGAGGTCAGATGTAGAAGCTCCCGAAGCTTTTCTTTCTTTGTTTGTAATTTCTTGGGCGGCATCCTAATTTAAATCCACATTAGGCAAGAAATCCAACAGATATGGAATTCTAAAACAGCTCAGTCATGAGTCTATAACATACTTGTATTAGAAATATTAAGGAAATTGATAATTATACAAGCATGGATGAAGTAGACTATAAGTGTTTTTGAAAATTTTTGAGTTCAAAGCTGTCAGCCTACATTAGTCAGCTTAGTTTTTAAACGTTGAAAGGGGACTGTTTCAAAACTTCGTTCAAACTTCACGGTTTAAAATTTCATTCAAAGCCGTTGAAAAACATAATGACTTAGTTTGAAATTTTTGATTTCAAAAATTCATCCAAATTTCTATATTGATAATCCATACTAACAAACCAAATCACTTTTAGTGTATCAACTATACATTCAGACCCACGAAATTGAAGTTGAACCTTAATCTTCTTAAAAATTCAGAAAAACCCCAATTTTTTATCTTCATGAACAATGATGAAACCCTAGAAATTCAAGTTCAAAACTACATGAATCAGCCACTCAAAACGAATCACAACACAATACAACCTAGACACAATTCATCTACATCAATTTAACCAAACAAATCCCCAACTTCATCGACCCACAATTCACACCACCCAATTCTTGCCAAATGCACAACCCCAACATCGAACAATCATACCAATTATGCATGGAAGCTTTTCAACAAGTAAAAATCAAGAGAAATAAAGTTAGAAGCACTTACTTGTTGTAGCTTTCCAAAAAATCGAGAGCTTGTAGTCCAATGGAGCATATATGAGTGAAAGAGAAATGAAGGAGATGAATAGAAATGAGAAGGAGGGAGAAATGAAACCTGTTTTAACCCGCGTCTGTCACTTACGCCGGCAATTCTGTATGTACGCCGACGGCGTATGTGGCGGCGTATAATTCCCACAATGTCCAGTAGCATAATCGCCGGCGGCTTTTAAACTTACACTGCCGGCCTATGATCTTCAAAGTTCTCCCGAGACAAGATGGCTGGCGGCTTATAAATTTACGCCGCCGGCCTTTGTGATGGTCAATCTGTCCAGAATGAAGATGGCCGACGGCCATCATATTTACGCTGCCGGCCTTTGATGCAATTTACCCAGAATGGTATGGCCGGCGTTGGAATTTAAGCTGCCGGCCTTTAACAAAAATAGTTGGCCGCCTATACTTTCAAAATGGCCGACAGCTTTCTTTCTTTTTTTTTTTTTTTAAGAAAAAAAAAGAAAATCAAACACTCGGGTTAGTAAAAATCAAAATATTTACAAAAAAAAAAAAATTAGACATGGGTTGCCTCCCATGTAGCGCTTTTCTTTAACGTCTTTGGCTAGACGTAACGGAGCTCATTTGTACTCGGGACTTCCCAAACTGATTTCTTCAATATTGGTCACCTGAAAACCTTCATAAAAAGGTTTCAAGCGATGACCGTTTACTTTGAAAATCTTACCAGTTTGCTCGCTCTTGATCTCAATTGCACCGTGAGTGAACACATTGGTGACAATAAAAGGCCCTATCCACCTAGATCTCAATTTACCAGGAAATAATTTTAATCGAGAATGATAAAGCAAAACTTTTTGACCGATTGAAAAGTTTTTTCTTGAAATCATTTGATCATGAAAAGCTTTTGTTTTTTCCTTGTAAATTTTTGAGTTTTCATAGGCATCAAGGCGAATCTCTTCAAGTTCTTGCAACTGAAGCTTTCTGTGTTCACCTGCTTCATCCAATCTCAAATTGCATTGCTTCACAGCCCAATAAGCCCTATGTTCCAACTCAACAGGAAGGTGGCAAGGTTTGCCAAACACTAGACGATATGGAGACATTCCAATGGGGGTTTTATAAGCCGTTCTATAGGCCCACAACGCATCATCAAGTCTAGTGCTCCAATCTTTCCTGTTCACATTGACAGTCTTTTCAAGGATGGATTTAATCTCTCTATTGGATACTTCAGCCAATCCATTTGTCTGTGGATGATATGCCGTAGAAGTGCGATGAGTGACATTGTACTTCTTAAATAGAGTTTCAACAACTCTATTACAAAAATGTGTTCCACGGTCACTGATGAATGCTCTTGGTGTCCCGAACCTAGCAAAAATGTGAGACTTGACAAAATCTACAACAACTTTAGCATTGTTAGTTCGGGTAGCCTTTGCTTCTACCCATTTTGACACATAATCAACTGCAAGAAGGATATAATTATTTCCAAAAGAAGAAGGAAAAGGACCCATAAAATCTATACCCCATATATCAAAAATTTCACAGGCAAGAATTGGGGTAAGTGGCATTTGATCTCTATGTCCTAGATTTCCAACTTTTTGACATCTATCACAGGATTTGCAGAACATGTAAGCATCACGAAACAAAGTAGGCCAATATAAACCACATTCTAGCACTTTACGAGCTGTTCTTTTAGGTCCAAAGTGTCCTCCACAGGCATATGAATGACAAAATTGCAAAACAGAGGAAGTTTCAACTTGAGAAATACACCTTCTAATAATTTGATCCGAACAGTGTCTCCATAGATAAGGGTCGTCCCAAACATAATATTTAGCATCACTTTTAATCTTTTCCTTTTGAGATCTAGACAATTCACTTGGCAAAGTCCTAGTAACTAGATAGTTAACAATATCAGCGTACCAGGGAGTTGTCTTTTGTATAGAAAAGAGATGTTCATCTGGAAAATCATCTTGCAACGGGACGGACTCTTCACTATTGGGATTCTACTGAGATGATCCGCAACCAAATTTTCTGTGCCTTTTCTATCTCGTATCTCCAAGTCAAACTCTTGTAATAAGAGTATCCATCTGATGAGCCTCGGTTTTGCCTCTTTCTTTGAGAGCAAGTACTTCAAAGCTGCATGATCTGTAAACACAATTACTTTAGTACCAAGTAAGTATGAACGGAATTTTTCTAAAGCAAAAACAACAGCTAAAAGTTCTTTTTCCGTTGTTGAATAATTGGATTGTGCACTGTCAAGTGTTCTTGAAGCATAACAAATGACATGAGGAGCTCTTCCAATTCTTTGTCCAAGTATAGCACCAACTGCATAGTTGCTCGCATCACACATAATCTCAAATGGAAGACTCCAATCGGTGGTTTGATAATTGGAGCAGAAGTTAACTTCTCCTTTAGCTTGTTGAAAGCATGCTTACAGGCTTCATCAAAATCAAACTCCACATCTTTTTGCAATAATTTGCATAAAGGTTGAGTAATCTTGGAAAAATCCTTGATGAAACGCCTATAAAAACCTGCACTGCCAAGAAAAGAACGAACTTCCCGTACACTCACGGGGTAAGGCAAAGATTTAATCACTTCAATTTTAGCCTTATCAACTTCAAGTCCCCTAGAAGATACAATGTGTCCTAAAATAAGACCTTGATCAACCATAAAATGGCATTTTTCATAATTAAGCACAAGATTTGTGTCTATACATCTTTTGAGCACTTTTGTAAGGTTAGTTAAGCATGAATCAAATGTGTCACCATAGACAGTAAAATCATCCATGAAAACTTCTATGATATTCTCCACATAATCTGAAAATATACTAACCATACATCTTTGGAATGTCGCAGGGGCATTGCATAATCCAAATGGCATCCTTCGGTATGCAAAAGTTCCAAATGGACATGTGAAGGTGGTTTTTTCTTGGTCTTCAGGTGCAACTGGAATTTGATGAAAACCTGAGTAACCATCAAGACAACAGTAATGAGAATGTCCAGCCAATCTTTCAAGCATTTGATCAATAAAAGGAAGCGGAAAATGATCTTTTCTTGTAGACTTATTTAGCTTCCTATAATCAATACAGACCCTCCATCCATTTTGTACACGAGTGGATACCAACTCACCTTTCGAATTTTCAATCACAGTTAAGCCCGTTTTCTTAGGAACAACTTGAATTGGACTTACCCATTTGCTATCAGAAATTGGATAGATCATACCTGCATCTAGAAGTTTCAAAATCTCTTTCTTTACCACTTCCATCATAGGAGGATTCAGTCGACGTTGAACTTCCCTTGAAGGTTTGCAATTGTCTTCAAGCATGATCTTGTGCATACATGTGGAAGGGCTCAGTCCTTTGATATCAGCAATAGTCCATCCAATGGCTTCCTTATACTCTCTTAACACCCGAATTAGCTTTTCCTCTTCCAGAGTACTCAATTTGCTAGAGATGATTACCGCAAGAGTATCTTGTTCTCCCAAATATATGTACTTTAAATGCTCTGGTAAAGGTTTCAACTCCAATTTTGGTGCCTGCACAATAGAAGGGAGAAGTTTTGGATTAGTAGAAGGTAAATTAATGTAAGAGATACCATACCTTAAGGGCAGCAACGATTCCAGTTCTTGAACAGTGTCTTCCAAGTCAGAATGAGTGACAAACTTCTTACCAATTTTCTTCAATTTCTCAGCTGTAAGGCTCTTTTCAAGTGCAATTTTCAGCCTATTTTCATCACTGAACTCAAATGATTTCTGTGCTAATGGGTCAACAACATCAATTACAAAAACAGAAGAGACATCACTAGGATACTTCATGGCTTCATAAATATTAAATTTAATAATTTCACCATCAAACTCCATAGTGAGTGTACCATCATGAACATCAATTTTTGTTCTAGATGTTTTGAGAAAAGGTCTCCCTAACAAAATTATGAATTATGAGAATCTTCATTCTCCATGTCAAGAACATAAAAGTCTGCAGGAAAAACCAACCCATTCACTTGCACTAAAACATCCTCCAAAACACCATCAGGATACACATTGGATCTATCAGCAAGTTGAACAATCACCCCTGTTTCTTTTAACGGTCCTATATTCAACAACTGATAAACTGACAATGGCATGACATTAATTGACGCTCCCAAATCACACATTGCCTTGGTAATTCCAACATTTCCTATTTTACAAGGAATGGTAAACATACCTGGATCCTTGCATTTAGGAGGAAGTTTCCTTTGAAGTATAGCAGAAATATTTTCTCCTACACTAATCTTTTCATTTCCTTTCAGCTTTTTCTTGTTAGTGCACAATTCTTTAAGAAATTTCGCATATCGAGGTACTTGTTTGATTGCATCGAGCAAAGGAATATTTACCTCGACCTTGCGAAATGTATCAAAAATCTCCTTTTCTTCTTCCAATTTCTTAGATTTTGCCAACCTAGAAGGAAATGGAGGTGTTGGCACCATAATCCTAGACGGTTCAGCTGATGTTCCTCCCATTTGATTATCTTGAATGTGTGATTTTGTCACCTCTTTTTCAGTTTCTTGATCCAAATTATTCCTGCTGTCCTCTCCATCGGATTGCTGCAATTCCTTACCAGATCTCAAAGTGATAGCATTAGCACTTTGCTTAGGATTAGTAACGGTCTGAGAGGGTAACTTACCTTGAGATTCTAACTTACTCATTGATGTGGCAAGTTGACTCATCTGATTCTCCAAGTTTTGGATACTTTGCTTTGTCTCATGCTGAAATTGCTTCGTGTCATCCTGGAATTGTTTTGTATTAACAGCAAGAGATTTAACAATGTCTTCTAGAGACATCCCTGAACTCGAAGATGAAGAAGGTTGTGGTGCTTGGTTTTGTTGCCTTGGACGGTACTGTTGTTGAAAATTTTGTGGTCTGGATCCATAACTGAAATTTGGATGATCCCTCCATCCAGGATTATAAGTATTAGCATAGGGATCATACTTTCTTTGTGGTAAACCTGGAAATCCTCCAATCGCATTTGCTTGCTCATGTGAATCTTCTTGAAGAGTAGGACACATGTCAGTGGGATGATTGATAGCAGCACAAATCCCACAAGCCTTAACCTGCTGTTGATTCCCTAAGGCTATCTGTTGCACAAGAGAAGTGAGATTAGAAATTTGATTCTCAAGATGAGGAACATTTACCTCATTAACTCTTCTTGTGATTGGGATCATGACGGTATTCAAACTGTTGTGAATTTGCAGCCATTAAAGATATCAAATCCCGAGCCTGAGCAGGGGTTTTGTCTACTATTGCTCCTCCGCTTGCTGCATTCATCATTTTCTTTCTATTGGCACAACCTTCATAGAAATATTGGATCAAAAGCTGTTCTGAGATACCATGTTGTGGACAACTGGCAACTAATTGCTTGAATCGCTCCCAATATTCGTGAAGATTTTTTGTGTCCCTTTGTCTTATCCCACTAATTTCCCGTCTAATATTTGCAGCTCTTGTAGCAGGGAAAAATTTGTCCAGAAAAGCTTTAACCATATCAGTCCAAGTAGCTAGATCCAGGAGGTAGATAAAATAACCAATCCTTTGCCTTGTCTTTCAATGAGAATGGGAAAGCTCTTAACTTGATTTGATCTTCAGGAATCCCTTGAGGTCTCATGCTGGAACAGACAATGTGGAATTCCTTCAAATGTTTATGAGGATCCTCATTTTCCAGACCATGAAAACTTGGCAACAGATGAATAAGCCCGACTTCAATTCTAGTGCTACATTCAACTCCGGATATTGAATACAAAGCGGTTGTTGATTCACATCCGGTTCAGCCAACTGTCGTAGAGTCCTATCTTGATTTTCCATTTGTCCTTGTTCTTGTAATATATCTTCTCTTTCAGATTCACTGGATGATTCAGACAGTTCCAGTGCTTGGTTCAAACCAGGAGATGGAGATGATGTAGTGGCGGCTTGAGCACGCAACTTGGCTTGTTTTCTCAATCTCTTAGCGGTCTTCTCAATTTCTTGATCAAACTGTAATTCACCTGTTTGAGAAGAACGAGTCATAAAAAAAATAGAAACAAATATTCGACACCAATCCCCGGCAACGGCGCCAAAATTTGGTGGGTGTCGAATCCAACAAAATTAAAACCTACTTTAAAATTTGTATATAATAGTGAGTAGGTTCGTCTCCACAGGGATTGGGGTAAATTTATTTCTATTTAAGAAAGAATGCAGATGAAAGAAGATTGGGGGTTTGTTTAATCAAAAGCAATTAAAGTTTAGTTTATCTCTAAAGCTAGCAATTACAATTAAGAGTTGAATTCAATAATAAGAGATCTCTAATCAAGGTGTACTACAATTCAATTCCTAGATTCGATCATTGATGCAAAGATCATTATTCTTTTTCTGACTAGATCGGTTATAGATTTCAATATGCTCTGAAACCCTATCTCTCCTTACTGAATTGATAAATAAGATAAGATCTTTAGTTATTTCTCTTATTGATTAGATAACCCTAAACAAGCTCTTAGGATTTAACCTATCAATAGCAATAGAAATTAGAGAGACTACCAATCCTAATTAATAATCCATTGAGCATGAATCATTTAAATTAGATTATATATCATCACAACATGAATTAACTATTTGATGATAATCAACCACGTTGTTGTGTTACTCCTATTAGAATAGATGAACAATTACGGATTCATTATTCTAATTAACAATTTATTATTTTTTCAATTGAACAATAGGCCTAAATTGTAACAATCAAACATAACAATAATAACAAGACAATTAGATGATATATAGATAATCAGAAGAAAAGAACAATTGATTAAATCGAATTAGATCTCACAAATCTTTGTAGAATTGAATCTGTAGCAATCCCCCTTGATTAGATTAGATGTCTAGCCACTCATAACTTCAAATTTTCTCTCTAGGGTTTTTCTTAACAAAGTATATCTAAAAAATATGGAATGAATTCTCAAAGAAACCCTATAGGATATTTATATACAAAAGTGAGTAATTGAAAGGTCATTATTTAGTGTAAACTGGCGGTTACACATTAAACGCTGGCGGCCTAAATCCATCATGGCCGGCTTATCTTCATTTGCCTCCTCATTGTCCCTTGCAGTTACATGATAGGCCGGCATTTTCCCATAATGGCCGGCGGCTTTTCTCTTTTCTAAGCCGGCGTATGTTCTCATTCATGAATCTAGTGTAGCAAAGGCCGGCGGCGTTGATAGATAAGCTGGCGGCCTTCATGTATTGTCCAACATCCAGAGATGAAATGGCCGGCGGCTTAGATATATATGCTGCCGGCGTTTAATGTTGAATTTGTTCACTGCCGAAATTCAAGATACGCTGATGAAATCCAATAAAGGCCGGCGGCTTAAGTCCATGAATGGCCGGCCTTTCTTTGTGATTTTTGTTCCTTGAATATATTTTACTCCAATTTTATACTATTTGCTTCTTTTGGATTCAAAGACCTGATATTCATATAAATCATGATTAAGTACCGATTCCATATAATTTCTACAAAATTAATAACAATTAATCCAAATTAAATCCCATAAAATTAGAGTAAATTTCATCTCAACTACTAAACCATATTTATTTTGTATCATAATATGCTCTTTCTAATATGAATATAATATGTATTTTTAAAAAAAATTCAAAAAGTTAATTTCTCCCAAGCCCTGCCCCCTCCCTTTAAGACTTGCCCCTAAATTCATGTAAAGAATGAATTTCTCTAGAGAAATGGATCAAAGGCTATGTTTCTAAGGAACATCCCCATATGTTTATCGGCATTAGTTCACACTATATGAACTTTAACAAATACCATATGTTTTGTATGGTAAAGTTGCTTAATACTTTTCTTTTTAAGGTTTAATGTTTCAAATGTCGATTCCGGTTTATTCATTAGATTAGAATCAAATATACATTTGTTGGTCTTCTTGTATATGAACAATATGATAATTTCATATGACAATAATATTCAAATTTCTTTGTTGAAAAAATGAACTATCTAGCCTCTTTGACATAAAGAAATCGAGAGAAGTTAGCTTTTTCCTTAGTTTAAAAGTTGAAAAATCAAATAAGGACTATTTTATCCCATAAAAGTGTTTTGCGTAGAAGCCCTTGTGGCATTTCTATACGAGGGAGTCTAAAAAAACACCATAATAACAGAGCCGCATCTCAAGTTGTTGAAAGGTAAAGGGAGGTTTTTGCTTGTCTAATTATTATTTTCCTTAAAACTTTCGCAACACTTGTAATTGCTTCTTTTGTCACTGAACCCTCTTAATTCATGCAATGTCGATGGAGTTCTCGCTACTAGTTTAACAATGATATCCAAGTATAGAAAGAAGCAAAATATGGTTACTTTGTCCAACATTGAAGTTTAGGACATAGTAGTAGCCACGATTACAAAAGAATGTATATGGTTGAAGTATTTGATAGGAAGCGTTATATTGATTAATGTGATAATGAAAATGCGTTCGTGCTTGCTTTTGGTCCAATTTTTCGTGGATGAACAAAGCATCCTGAAGTTATCACCATTACATTCATTGGAAGATGTTGAATGAAGAAATTGACATGAGGGAAATCTCTATAGTCTAAGTTTAAGGAGTTTAGAGTTGCGGTTGGTGTTGTTGATCATAAGTGTGCACTAAAGGGGAGTATCATAAATTATTGCATCTTACATGAACTATTTGCTTCACCATTTGTTTGTTTACTAAGTCAAATAAATTTGTATTCTTATTTTATGGGAGAATGGGTTAATTTGAAGAGTATTAGTGCTAACGTTAGGTAGGATCCACTATGTGCAATAGTAGATCTATATGATGAATTAGTTTGTAAAACCATGCCTATAAATTTGTCTTTTCTTTTTTAAATGTATTTTCATTCAAGTATCAATTAAGTAGAGAATATTTTCTATATTATTCATTCATCCCCATAAATATACTATCCATTTATTTCTTTATTTTAGCAATTTCTGTTCACATTAATATAGTGGAAATATCAGTCACCACTACATACACCATGTTATTATACCCATGTCACCACCATAGTGTGGGCTAGTATCACTACACTACTTTTGTGATTTTTATTACCATATAAAAGTTTTATACACCATTACTTTTATGAAACAATTTTATAATTGTTACTGTAACTTTTGCCGCCCTTTATTACCATATAAAAATTTTACACACCACTACTCTCATGGCATAATTTTACAATCATTACTACGACAACTTTACTATCACCACTATCACTGTTGATACTATTATAGTCAATGCATCACTAATACCTCCACAACATTAATCGATCATAATTACCCTTGTTACCCTCATGTAGCTATCACCCATAATCACCATTGCTATTCCAAGTTGACCATGGCATGCTACTATTGCTACAAAATGTTAAATCATTATTTTAGTTTCTTTAGTACTTGTGCATGAAAAAAATACAGGAAATGCAATGTACAATAGTTAACTTTTTAAATATACAGTACAAGAAACTCATATTATAATTTACTAACTTCTTGCTTTGTAACATTTTATTTTTTGTCTTGAATTGTATTAGTAATCAAATGCTACTTAGAAACATGTCTCTCTCTACTCTATACATGACCATGGTGTAATTCCTTGTCACCATTGCCTTCACAGTTATTCTACAAAGCTTTTTATTTTTTAACTCAACTTCTTAAATTAATATTCAAACATAAAAATGCATTGGACGCATCAATTAGGCGGGTAATACATTTAACTTTCTGAATGTGTATATTGAAGAATAGAAATCAGCACGGTTCTAAAATCGAATTGAACTAGAATAGAAACCATCGGTTTCTAGTCTTGAAAATGAGAAAGCAGAACCGGAATCATCTCCTATGGTTTCAGTCCGGTTCTATATACCTAATGATTCTCGATTTCGGTTTTGAAACTACGAAACCGTCTTTTTTTTTCAAAAAAATGAATTATATATTTTAATAAAATAAATTTTAAACTCAAAATAATTAATTATTTGATCTAAAAGTGTTAAATTGTTTAGATAATTAAAAAAAAATTGTTTAGAATATGCATTTATTTATATAAAAACACAACTAATATTAATTATAATTAGTATATGACATTACAAAGTATTCTAGTGCATAACAAGAAAATTATAATACAAAAAATAGTCTCATGTTATTAAGAAATGAATTTTACTTTTAGGAGAAGTTTATATAAACTAAATTATATATAATTTTAAGTTATGTTTATTTGTATTATTGATAACAAAACAATAAATATTGTAAATATATAATAAATTTTACTATTCATATGAAATAGTATAAACATTAATAATTATATATTTAATATAACTTTTTAAAATCTTTTACCTAATTATTTTTTTCTTTTTTTTTAGTGGAATCGGTTGGACTCACTGTTTCCATCTAGTTTTAGGCTGTAGAACCGCCTAAGAATTGAAAAATTGATGATTCATTAACTGGTTATAGTCTGATTCTGATTCTAGATTTGTTGTTGATGATTTTGATTCGATTTTCGGTTCAAAACCGAACCGTACCTATGCTATTTGAAGTAGCCATAATGTAGATCTTTTCTTGACGCAGTGTGTCCTAACGTCTTTTGCCAATTCAAGATCCCCCACTACTTTCTTTAATTTTTTTACTTTTTTTTTAATACTGTAGACTCCTATATATCTTTTCCAATTAGGCTTACGAAACACTAGATTAAAAAAATTATTCTTTTAATATTTAATGATCGATTTGTTCGAAGATAAACATTACACGATCAAAGTCTATTTCTCAATTCGTAGGACCGAACCTAGTACATTTTGCAGCCTGGGGTCCCAAACAATAAACCACAAAACATTATATGGTTTTTAAAAACGTAGATGGATTTACATGGTATGCGCCTAAAGTCTCGACACTAGAGACCTTGGACTTCTAGAACATCTTCAGTGCACAAATATTTAATATCTTCTATGTGTTGCTCCAATTTGTTCATCTGTGTGGTTATTATTAATCCTTTTGACAACGACGCCGTGTAGCAGAGAATGAAAATCTTTCCGAGTGGATCTGTTCATATATATATATACACACATATAATTTTTTAATAAATGAGAGAGCCGATCACACATGTGATAAAATGTATAAACTATAAACCATTTTCTTAACCAAGGTCTGGACTACGTAAGCACATAAACAGTAGAATTAAATTCCATATAAAATTTACTCCTCGTTCTCTTTGCTGTAATTGTAATTTCATTACAGTCTTATTCCTTACAAATTACTGTTACGCCATTTAGTTCACAAAATAGCGATTCCACAATAAATCCTTATTACACAAAATAGTGAATACTTATTTTTTATTTAAACTTATGAATATCAATTCAATGTTGGAACTATCTTTTTTTCAACATACCACTATTTAAATAAAAAATTAATAAAAAAATCCTATTACAGCTCTATTCCATTCCTCCGTAATAAGAATTTCATTACAACCTTATTTATTCAGTGAAGTGAACGAGCCGCTAGTGTTTACTGAGGAACTGCCATGTGAAAAATGGTACCGCAACATAAATGAAGGGTTTATCTTAAATAGATAGATCAAGGTCTACCTGAGATAGATAGACAAATAGTCTATCCACCTTTTGTTCCTCTCAATAAGTAGTACTACAAAGAGAAAATAATTTGTTATGTACCACCTAAGAACTTATTCTTTCTTCTACAAATGCATCTTGTATGATTTGAATTTACAATAATGAAAAGTCATGCACTTAACTAAACTAGCAATTTGACCAAAAAATAAAAAAAAAAGGAAAAAACATTATTGGTACTAATTCATT
The DNA here is from genome assembly GCA_024138025.1 of Combretum micranthum. NCBI lineage: Eukaryota > Viridiplantae > Streptophyta > Magnoliopsida > Myrtales > Combretaceae > Combretum > Combretum micranthum. Next base: position 601,134 of record JAMXBD010000492.1, on the reverse strand, counting down.
ACATATTTAGATGAGTAGTGAGTGAGTACTAATGTTTTTTTATAAAACGATGGCAATAATTAGTAATTATAAAAAAAAAAAAGACTCACATATTAAAATTTTAAGATAAATTACACTAAAATATATCAATATTATGATAAGTTTATTTAAGATATCAATATTTTGAGTAGTTAAAAAAATATATAAATGTTAGATAAAGTGTATCAAATGAGATATCAACGTTCTGCAAAGTTCAATTGATATATTAACGTTTAGATTAGTTTTCAATTAAATCTCGTTATCTTTTCATCATTAATCAATTAATAATACCTTATTTAGCTCATTTAATCAAACATTATACCTTAAATAAACTTATCTTCAAACGTTGATACATTTTAATGCAATTTATTATAAAATTTTGTTAGTATGTATACATCATTAACCAATTCATTGTATTATCAATAACTGCTAACAAGTATGAGTGACACTAATAAATCTTAATTTTATCGTTTGGGTCCCGCTGGCCATTTGTTTGCGCCAGACCAATTAGGTAGAAAGTGAAATGCTAGAAAACAAACAAATAATAAGAGGAACCATAGTAATATAAGAAAGACTTTCATAATCATATGGCCCAAGCAAATACCACTTCTACGCCAGAGATAGGCCCATGATGTGCACACTATCTTTCCTCCACTCCACTCTCTCTTTTCTCTTCTTTTGACCTCTACCCTTCAAACAGATGTTGCCATATTTAGCAAAACAAAACCCACAAAAACAACAATAAAATAAAAAAAAATCTACCATTCTTCATCACTATTCATCTTCATCTCTACTCCTACACATGGAAGGATCATCATCAGGTAGTAGCGATCCCCAGCAACCAGCCGCGCCAAGCCGTTACGAATCGCAAAAACGAAGAGATTGGAATGCTTTCATCCAATACCTTAAAAACCAAAGACCCCCAGTTCCACTTTCTCACTGCAACTACAACCATGTCCTAGAATTCCTCCGATACCTAGACCAGTTTGGGAAAACCAAGGTCCATATCCAAGGATGTATGTTCTATGGACAACCTGAGCCACCTGCCCCATGTACTTGCCCACTGCGCCAGGCTTGGGGAAGCCTTGATGCGCTCATCGGAAGGCTGCGCGCCGC